>JAMPIV010008446.1:0-206821 GCA_024509875.1 Oreohelix idahoensis
GAGGTGGCACCGTAGGGAGCATCGCCACCTCTCAGGTTCCTGTGTTTATGTCTAGTGCCTTTATGTCTCTCTTGCACACAACTTTGAGTCTGAGCTGCAGTCGCATAACTGTTCTTTTGCCATCTGTCAGTTGGAAATATCTTTGGGGATACAGTTATGGAATTAATCGTCTGGAATCTATACTATAGACCATCTGGCTCAGGCTTAACAATCAACAACGGTCACACAAGCATACTCTGAGAACCGTTAATTTTATCACATACGTCACGTTTAAAAAAAAAGGAAGAAAATGTAATCACTCCATTTCTTTAATTCTGTGATGTTGTTAATTCCAGTACAACACTAGGGGAAAAAATCTGTAGTTAAAAATTCCAAAACGGAAAGACCAGATTTAGCGTGCTGGAAGAGTGTTATAGAATTAATTAACAGGATCTCAGCGCCAGCGGTGAATATTAAGAAGCCAGGGAAATGCCAGCTTGGCGAATTTCATATTTAGATGTCCGGGGTTTCTGCCAAACTGGCTTATCAGCGCGCTTATCTGGATATAGGGAACTGGATGCGGATATGTAGAGGCCAGTTGTACTTACGTTGTAGAGTTCAAAATTTGAATTAGTTTGTGAGACATTATCATAAAGGAGATTTTTTAAATTTTAAACTGGCAAGTCAGACAATGTCAAAGTAACCGAACATTACAAGTTTACAGAGGTGGATAGTGCTGAAGCAGTACACGAGTTTTTTGTTTTAATTTCTTTTTTATGGTTAATGATAATTAAGGTAGTCAGGGTTCTGGAATCCCCATGGTAACAGAGGAAGTAGGTGACAGCAAAACAAATGGAGAAGAGAAGTGAAGGCAGGGTTAAAAGGGATGAGGAAGATTTGAAGAAAAAAAACTTGAGCTGATGTCACAAGACAGGAGGATATGGCTTCAGTTTGCTGACCTGTCGGAGCCGCGGCAGCACAGTGGTTAGTGCACTGGCTTAGTAGCTCGGCGGTCCATGATTCGATCCCCAGTTGAGATGCGATTTTTTTTAGACGGCAAACAGCTGCGGGGTTTTGTAGGTGTTGAAAAAGTTTTTCTGGCTTCAGATGTAGCAGGAGCGGCTGTGTGGTCTGTGGGGGTAAAAGAAACTCCAGGAGACTTAAATAAATAAAAAAATCTAATCCAGCTTTCTTTGCATTTCCACCTTCTTTTTATCTTCAAAATGTCCTTTGTAGCAATTAAAATCTTGTTCTATGTTACGGATTACCATAGAACGTTTTTTTAAACAAAATTTTGCCTCGTTTTGGCGACGCGGACACCTTTTAACCTAGAAACATGGTCCGTTAGTTTTTTTTTTTTTAGGGCGCATGTTCAAATATAAAAGACCTGAATTCCATTTTGGGGTCACGCTTCATTATGCTAACTTCTTGAACATCCCACCACCCTGAGTGAACTTGATTAGCATGTGAAAGTTATATTCCTACCTCCCATAGAGTTTAGCGCTCAGCGTACTATCGAAATTTTATAGCGTCAATCAGCCATGTGGCATGAAAAAAACAAAAACAACGTTATATCGAAAGAAACGTTAATCGAACAGCTGTATATATTTTTTAAGCCAATCTACTCATAAGGTCCTGTCACATATCGTTTCTGCTGCCTCTCATGGGTGTCATGCTTCTGTATGTTTTCCTATATTTTTTTTTCTTTCTCTTTTCTTCTACATAATTTCATCTTACGTCCGCATTTGTTTTCAGCTTTTATGCATTGTTCATACCCACACTGGAACCATCTCTTATTTTCTATATGTTGAATCAACGGTGCCCCGTATAGTTCTCTGGCCCCGTATAGTGCTCTGGCCCCGTATAGTTCTCTGGCCCCGTATAGTTCTCTAGTGTCTTTTATGAGACAAAGAAATTACAGGGCAACTGATCCCTCAGGCAACAAGGTGAGTAATAAGAGAGTGGGCATGAGACAGGTAAATTTATAATGTAAAACAAATTGTTACACACACCATCGCTACAAGAACACGTGAATGCTTTGTGCGGGCTTCCTGTAAGATGACCAGCTGTAGTGGTTGCTCCGTGAACGAAAAGTACAGTGATGATGATAGTGTATCTATGGTCCGGTTAATGCCGGCTTGTTCAGTGACGTCTGCATTAGATTTGCTCAAACAGCAAAGAAGTCTAGGCAGCCATTAGAACACTAACACACAAATCAAAGTCACTAAACTCTTTACCAAAAAGCTGCTCCCTCACGGCAACTCATTTTAGCAACCACTTCAAAACAGAAATTAGCCTTCTCAAGTCGACACTAAAGCCAATGGACTGCGATATTAGTAAATTGACAGTCTTCTGCAACACTGAACACACCACAACAGATCTAAGACATATTCCTTTTCTAACAGTACATGAAGTTCTCAAACATATCTTGGCATTAAAAAACAACAATTCATCTGGGCTTGATGGTATCAGCAATAAGATTCTACGTTACGCTGCGCCCATCATTTGCGACTCCTTAACCTATGTATACAACCAATGTATTGCACACAACTACTTTCCCACAGCATTTAAATCTGCCAAAGTGTATCCTCTCTATAAATCTGGCTCACATAGCGATCCTAACAGTTACAGACCAATATCCCTTCTATCATCTCTTTCAAAACCACTAGAGAAACACATTTACAACACCACATTTCAACACTTAACAACAAACAAACTGCTCATTGATAGCCAGTCAGGTTTCAGACCCAAACCACCTTCCTGTCACACAGCGCTCACCAAAATGGCAGGGACAACTGGCTGTCGAACATAAATGATGGAAAAATTATGTGGTGCTGTTTTTGTCGACTTCAAGAATAGCATTTGGACATGATTTGACCAACACTATCTTGGTTCAAAAGTTGGAAACCCTCAGAATAGGCTCTATCCTCTAAACATCATCAAAATCCATTCCTGGCCAGAATCGCCAACAGTTAGTGCTTCACACTACAACTCGACATCAGATTTCTCGAAGGTAGTTTACAGGGTACCGCAGGGCCTCTATTCTTGGGCCACCCTACTCTTCGCAATGTTCATCAACCGGACCTGCCATACATCTAAACTACTATTCCAATTGTGACCTCTTTGCAGTATGAATTGTTACCTATCTAACACTAGTGACAATGACTGCGTGGCACTTGAAATGGACTCTTCAAAGCGATGTAGACAATCTAAAACAAAATGGAAGTAATATGAATCGTTATGGCCAGTAAACACAACAAAAACGTGATAATCTATGTTGATTTACACCAGATAGATGAACTCCTAAGCTGCACCAAAAGATCGCTTACAGCTTACACGCGGAATCAATACCAAATTGGAACATGTAACAGAACACAAAGTTCTGGGGATCACGATTGACCAGCACTTAACGTGGAACTCCCATGTACGGAAACTTAAACCAAAACAACATAAGCACAAAAGACGTACCAGCTAGCCAAAATAAATCACTTCTTATACGCAGACACTAGACTATTGTTCTACACCTCTCATGTACAGACACATCGAGATTACTGCTCTACACTATGGGATTGTTGCCCTGCTTCCACCACGAAGAGACTGCACTCCCTTGCAAAAGAGAGCAGTGCGTCAGATCACCGATAATCGCACGACACCACACACAAGGACAGGAAAAAGAACCCAAAAATACTGTCCCGCTAAAAAAAACGTCTATCTCTACAACAAAGCCAAGCTGACCTCACACAATTCTATTAACAATGCCCCGTCGTACCTAAGATCATTGTTTCAAACCAGTAGAAGGGAGGGACAACGATTACATCAGTTACGTCTGCCCAAACCTAGGATCTAGGTGTACTATAGATAACCTTACTTACTGCCACATATGTATACCTCAGTCAGAATTATTCTGGAATAGTGTGATGACTACGTTATATGTCTAGGGTATGTGTATGATGAAGTGTAAGTCATAACAACAACAGACAGATAAACAATTTAATTTATTCCACCACACTTGACAACACTGTGACACTCACATACATATAACACTCTAAGAGGATATCTTAAAGGAGTCACTGATAACTTTTCAAATAACAATATGTATTCAGTGCTGTCATGAATGTATATGTGTCCTGATTCAAATACAAAGGGAACCAGGAATCACAATCAATTTTAATTACAAGTTATATGTACAGAATTTATTAATATGATTCTTATAGTGACATATATTATTAATGGTATCCTATGTGTGTCAGTTGTGTAGTGGTAATATGAGGTAATACTGGTTTTGTTTTGTTCAAGCTCTGTTGGTATTTGTCATCATGACTTCAATAGTTTGTTTCTATTGGAACTAGTATTGGAGATGTTCTCAGTTCCTGGTATTAAAACAATTAAATTCCCCTCTTAATTTTAGTTTATAATGTCATTTTAAGATGGGGATACATAATGTTGAGCTCCATGGCCACACTCTCTTATCTTGCGTGATGACTGCAGTAAAAGACTCCTCTGCTTGATTACTGTAATGAGTTCTGGAGCCACCCCACTGGATGCTATATGGACCAAGGAGTATGCTGTCCACCTCTGGCTTCAGCAAAGCTCTGACCAGGTGCTGCTCAATAACTTTAAGACCACGGTCCCTGAAACAAGAAGGTTGTACCTTCTACGTCAGAACTAATTTATACTCCATTTCTACACTGAGCACAATACATCACAAACATTGAGTTCAGAGCGTTAGGCCAACTGTCAGCTTCATCTGAAATACTTTATACCAGTATTTCCCTCCCTAATGGTTACTACGCCTCTGCAATTCCAGCATTATTTCTTTCTAGTTAATAATCTAGGTGTCAGTGTACTGTTTGGCCATTCCATGCAGTTTTACTTTCCTCCGACACCTTCTGTTCAGGCTGGAGCACTATAGGCTTTACATCATGTTCGCTACTGAACCACACATATATACAGACATAAATTATCAATTTACATTCAATTTTCATTAAAAGATATTGAATATTTCAAGCTTACCACAATTCATGGAAATAATAATAAACAGTTTCGTTGACTGGCAATGAATATAGCACAACTCCGATCTGCCGATGTCCCAGGCTTTATTTTATAAAAAATAAACACTGGTGCTCAACGCACTGCTTCTTAGTAGGTTTATTACAAGATGTGGCAATGAACAGACGCTCTGAATTGAGTATATTCGCAGCTCTACCCAATCACACCACGTCTACACATCTTTTCAAAAAAGTACCCCTTTCTCACGTTTCCCCTGACAACACAAGATAGTATTTATAGTCCGACCAATCGTGTTTAGTCTTTCATTTGTTGCGCTCCAATCACATAGGAGTTAACATGGTAGGCTATTTCCGTAACGTAATGTTTTTTCAAACACGTTATAAAAAAAATTTTATGAGCAGAAATGATTTCATGCTGTCAGGCACCCCCACTATTTTATTTTGGCCATAACTTGGTAATTCCTAGACTATTTGCGTAACGTTTTACATATTCTTTGTCAGCAAACCCTAAGGAATCCAAATATCTCAATCTAAGGGAGCTAGGTGGCTGCGTTCAAAATGTGCATTTTCTACCACCTCCTGTTCACTTCAATCCCCAGGTGGTGTCTGGGTACTGTCATGTTTTCAAACGTAAACCGGTATAATGTCATAATTCCCAATAAGCGTTTTTCAGGATTTTAAAACCTAACTCTGGTATGGGTAGTGAATTTTATCACTGTCGATTTGAAATAAAGTTGGTGCATGTGGCCTTACACGCGTGATGGCAGCAATTGTGTATCGCGCGACGCGTGTTTAGTGTTGCAGGTGTCCCTGCTTTCTGCCTCTCCCTTCTCTCTATCCTTTAGTCCATCTGTCTTTTAGTTACACCGTGTATAAAATGGAATGAATGAAATATTAAATTTAGGTCATTGATCAGCTTGCGTATCTCAAGGTTTTTCCAAGAAATACAGTACACGTTTCATTGAAGAAAGCTTGCAGCGACACAGTAGGCTTTTACTATCAACGTGAAAGCGTTACAATTTGCCGACGAAGTAGAAAACAAGGGGGATTTCGAGTACAGTCATTGTGACAGCACTGTTCTTTACCATTCTTCTTTCCTTTTATTAAATTTATTTGTTATGCTTTGCATTTACGTTTTAATTTATATATGGGGATTAGAATAATTCACGACACTTCCGCTCATTTTTGTGTGTGAATAATTTGTTTTATATCTATGTAATATCATTATTATATTCACTTTAAAATATTATACATAATACTGTACTTTAGAAATGTGAGTCGTGAGAATGTACCCGCATACCAAAAATACAGATTAATTGTAGACGGATTGACCGCATGAGTGAGTGTCGGTATACAGAATTTATTTATTTTTATTTATTGTTTTATTTATTTTATTTTATTATTACTTTTTTCCCCCATTTACTAGCTTGTTTGTTTCAAAAAAAAAAAAAAAAAAAACCCTACTCATTTTTTTATTATGCTTGCATACTGTAAATGAATGCTGTTATGGTAACTTTATAATGTTGCATGCCTTTAAATTAATGCTTAAAGCATCATGTGGGAATGGAAGGATATAGTATGCAAGATTAATGAGAGTGGAAGGGCAGAATGTTAGACGGGCCTGCGCGCCCATTTCTTTACCCTTCGAAAATAAAGTTCGTTCGTTCGTTCGTTCGTTCTCCCGCCATTGAACGCGAATGATTCTTTCCTGGTTGATGAGTTCCAACAGGTTTGATGCCGACTAAATCTTCATATAATCCATGTCTGCGCAACGCACAATGGGTCTCTGGTCCTTCTAATTAGGAAATTAAGAGCCCCCTTTTTGGTAGAGATTTCTGGAAATGCAAACGCTGGGCAAGTGCTGACAGGGACCTACTTTGGTCACGTGACTGCTGACACAACACGTGACTTGTCACGAGACATGCTCAAGTCACGAAGGCCATCAAGAATGATTCTAGAGCATGTGTTCACAACTTCATGAGTTGAGTTGGCAAATGGCTGTTTTCTGTCTCTCTGAGTCCCTCCCTATCTCTCTTTATTCTTTGCCAGTGTGTTTATTTTTAAAGATCTTTGTGTGTTGCATTAATTTATGCAGTTCTACACGGCCTAAACAAGACCACATCTGTTTTTTTTTTTTCACTGAACGACCACAGAATGAAAATTACCACTCGCCCATTCCTCAACCACAAGAGAATTTGAATGAAAATTAAATTTACTCTGCGTGAGAATTTGGAGTACAGTTGATTCAATCCAAGCATAACCCTTTATTAACATTACACATCCGTTTTATCCTAGACTTGGGTTTCTTAACATGTGTTCCACGGACCCCTGAAGGTCCTTGAATTGATCCTAGGAGTCCGTGAACATAACATAAATTTTTTAATGCAACATTTTAAATTATGCCTTTTGCACATTTATTCCAAGAACGGGGCCTTTGAAAAATCTTATGGAGGCTATATCCTTCATCAAACAATCAAAGGGGTCCATTGCCTTCATTGAACGATTAGTGGGGCCCATAGACCACGTAGGCACAAACAGATATACAAAAAGGCATAAACAGATCCAAATAGACATGTATCACATAACATAGACATAACTGTCACATATGAACATAGACTGCCCACTATTTAATATTCTTATAGACCAGTGACTCTGAACGTTTTTACAACTAGGACAAAAATGTCACAGTTTGAAGCTGACGATCCGTATACCAAAACTTAAAAGTAAAAATTAATTAAAGAAATTCAGCCAAAGGTATGCTACTTAAAACTTTGAGTAAGGGATAAGGGACGCAACCCATCAGAATATGTCCCGCGGCTGAAATGTGAGTCGCGATCCACAGGTTGAGAATCACTGTCCTAGACATGTGCGCGGAAAACGGTCCATGTAGACTACTACTACATTTACTCAAACTATTTTGGTCCACTATTACCGTGAAGCGTAGCCGGTTGGGTCGGAGTGGCTAAGAGGTATGGCGTCCGCCTCGAATTCTAAAGGTATCGGGTTCGATTCCCACTAGAGGGAATATAATTTATGGATATTTTTTCCAGAACCAGTGGTTCTAATGATGTTATACTCCCCTCGGTGTCCTGGGTAGTGAGATCGGATGAATAGCCTTCTCGGATAAGGGCGAACAAAAGAAGGTACCCATGCGCAAGTTGCTCACGTTAAAAATCCCAAAGCAGTAGGAAATAGTAAAGAGTAGGCCATACGGCCGCTGTCCTGGCAAAAATGTAAAAGGTAGAAACCTACTCACCACAAAATATTTATAGAATGTGTGATTCCTATATACACAGATTGGGATTCTCGCCGGTGCTACGGAGTTCGTGCATTGTGCTGAGATCCTCCTTGTGTGATCTAAGGAAGGAGATCGGAGAACTGATGGAGTTTTCCATGTGCGATGAAGATAGTCCTTAAAACCCCCCAAAAAAAACACAACAGAAAACAACAACAAAACCCAAGTAGCCGGGAGCTTAACTTTGCGTTCTGGAGTCAAATGAGTCGCATGGGCTGATATATGAGCCCGCGTTATAGGATGTCTGTGATGGTGTCTGTCATTGTGTCTGTGATGGTGTCTGTCATGTGCCTCTAGGTCTTTCCTGTGCCCTAAAGCCAGATAATTTCACTGATTACATTTCACAATATATCATCATCATCATCAGATGCCATATCCTCCATCGAATGTCGGCTGCAATGGATCTCCAACGTCTTCTATTTCTTGTCTTGATGGTACACTCTGATAGACTCTTTCCTGTCTCTTGTATTGATGGTACACTCTGATAGACTCTTTCCTGTCCGTCTCTTGAAGGTATCTTCCCAATTATAGCGCTGTCTTCCCCTTGCACGTTTGTCTTTAACTCTTCCTTCTGTTATGGTCTTCAGAAAGGTCTTATATCTTTTTATATGGCCAAAATATTTTAGCTGTCTAAGTTTGCTCTCCTTCATTACTTATCTTTTCATTCTTATGTTTTCTAGGACCTCTTTATTTGTTTTCTTCTCTTTCCATGAGACGTGCCCCATTCTTGTGTATATCCACATGTCATGGGCCTCAATTCTTTCTTCCAATTGCTTATACATTATCAATGCTTGTACGCCAGACATTAATGAGTAATATATATATATATATATATATATATATATATATATATATATATATATATATATATATATATCTATATATATATATATATATATATATATATATATATATATATAGATTGTATTTTATGATTGTAAAGTTGATGTTGTGAGTTAAATGTTTAGATTTTAGTATTTGTCTCATGTTGTTGGATATAGCTTTAAACATTGGTGTGTACAAGCGTACCAAACTTTACACATTGAAGGAATAGAATAACTTATGTTTGCACGGTAACGTATTCATCTTGTCTTGGTGTAGGTCAAGTCCCGTATTCTGTTAGAAAACATCATACGACAAATTTCCATGAGATGTCCAATGTCTTTGTCACAATCAGTCAATTGGCCGTGTGGTTTCTGGAGGTTTCTGAAGAGAGATAGACATAACAGGACTAATATTCCCTCCAGCATGTCGTACTATGCAGACAGTATGAAGTGCAACGGGCCTGTGAGCTTCTTCATGTAAAATAAATCGCTACAGTAACCACAGCTTTAAGAGCACATGAATACTTTGGTGCAGGCTTCCTGGAAGTAGACCAGCTGCTATAGGACTCCATGCTCCGTTTGGAGGAATAGGGTAAATGATGATGATAAATGATTTTATCCTCTTGAGCTTATATGAGGGTGGGGCGTGAAGGGCCCTAGGGTCATGATATTTTGACATGAGTTTAAACTAGAGCCATTTTCTACTTTCACCCTGTTTGGGCGGGTAAGGGATGGAGAACGTTATCGCGACTTAATCGCCTTCACTGCCCGGCGATATCTTATCCCACGGGACACACTGCCAGGAATCTCCAAACCCCTTTCTCGTGTGAGCTCTTGCTGAACGCAGTTTAAGTCCCTCCATTCTTTTAATGGGCAGAAGTTAGCCTTTCTTTGTTTTAATCGTCTAGTTTTTGGCCTGAGGAGAAAGTACCTGAGATTCTTCCTGTCTTTCTTATGTGTGTTATATTAATTGTCAATTCTTATTTGTATAATACTGTACTCCAGACTTAAGGGTCTTTTATATTTGGACATGCGCCCTAATATAACCGACTAGGTTGAACGGTACGCGCCTCGCCAAAACGAGGCAAAACTTTATTTAAAAAATAAAAAATATTCTTATTTACTGCCTTGCGGTTTGTAAAAGGCAAAGGTAGTCGCATAGCAGATACTGCCTTAGGGGAGCGAAGTGTTAGAGATTTCACCATACTAGGTCCAGTATCGAGAGATAGGGTGACCGGTTCTCTTCCTCGCTGCCTGTTCCTTCCCTAACTCAAAGAACAGAGTCAGGTACCCATTTACAGCTGGGTAGACTGGAGCGTGTCGGTACCGTGATTCGAACCCGACACCTTTGTCGCGAGAGATCAGCGCTCTAACCACTCTGCCAATCGGACGCTCTTGAGGTTTGTGCTAAGTGAATTTCTTTAAACATTCATCTTTCATTTTTCTTTGCGTTCCTATCGGAGTATAGAGCCCCTGCTGTAGCTGGTCGCCGTGCTGGAAGCCTGCACCAAACATTCACTTGGTCCTGCAATAGTGGTCTAGGGCAATCTGGTTTACACGTGAGGTTGACAGTCCCATTCACAACTTCATATTAGGAATTTCTTTGTAAACAGGTATAACGAAGTTAAGCAGTTATTTAAAGATGTATCCATTTTACATAGACCCCACGTCAACAAAAAGACAGCAAATCATGGACAGTAAATAAAGAAACAAGAAGATCATCGAAGTCACAAAGATGTCTTTGACCAGAACAATGTTAAGACACTCAATACTAGCGGAGATTGAATCTTCTAATATTCTAACTGAAATGTTACACATGAAACGAACGAATTCCCGTCGTATTGAAGGGTAACAACTAAATTGAAACACACAGGCTACCAAGATTTTAAAAGATATCCGAATATTTAAGAAAAATGATGTAAAATAGCTGTTAATTAATTAATCAGATTTCATTCCATTGGTTCCTCTTCCTTGTTCGCCTTTAGACTTCCACATTAATGACTCTAATAAAGGCAGTAGTCAACTCAAGGTTCCTGACATCTCCAAACAGTTTTTCGTTGACAGAAGTGGGTTGTTGCCATATACTACTCCGTTCATTGCTGTATGTTGGGCAGGACTGCAGCAGGTGTTCGACTGTCATCGGGCTGGTACCGCAGGTGCAGAGATCTGTTTCACCAATTTCGTATTTGTGGTATAGGTGGTATCTCAATCTGTTGTGCCCAGTGTTGTACATGTGGTATATGTGGTATCTCAATCTGTTGTGTCCAGTGTTGTACTTGTGGTATAGATGGTATCTCAGTCTGTTGTGTCCAGTGTTGTACGTGTGGTACTTGTGGTATAGGTGGTATCTCAATCTGTTGTGTCCAGTGTTGTACTTGTGGTATAGATGGTATCTCAGTCTGTTGTGTCCAGTGTTGTACTTGTGGTATAGATGGTATCTCAGTCTGTTGTGTCCAGTGTTGTACTTGTGGTATAGATGGTATCTCAATCTGTTGTGTCCAGTGTTGTACTTGTGGTATAGGTGGTATCTCAATCTGTTGTGTCCAGTGTTGTACTTGTGGTATAGATGGTATCTCAGTCTGTTGTGTCCAGTGTTGTACTTGTGGTATAGGTGGTATCTCAATCTGTTGTGTCCAGTGTTGTACTTGTGGTATAGATGGTATCTGAATCTGTTGTGTCCAGTCTGTTGTGTCCAGTGTTGTACTTGTGGTATAGATGGTATCTCAGTCTGTTGTGTCCAGTGTTGTACTTGTGGTATAGATGGTATCTCAGTCTGTTGTGTCCAGTGTTGTACTTGTGGTATAGAGGGTATCTCAGTCTGTTGTGCCCAGTGTTGTACTTGTGGTATAGATGGTATCTCAGTCTGTTGTGTCCAGTGTTGTACTTGTGGTATAGATGGTATCTCAGTCTGTTGTGTCCAGTGTTGTACTTGTGGTATAGATGGTATCTCAGTCTGTTGTGTCCAGTGTTGTACTTGTGGTGTCCAGTGTTGTACTTGTGGTATAGATGGTATCTCAGTCTGTTGTGTCCAGTGTTGTACTTGTGGTATAGAGGGTATCTCAGTCTGTTGTGTCCAGTGTTGTACTTGTGGTATAGATGGTATCTCAGTCTGTTGTGTCCAGTGTTGTACTTGTGGTATAGATGGTATCTCAGTTAGTTGTGTCCAGTGTTGTACTTGTGGTATAGATGTTATCTCAATCTGTTGTGTCGAGTGTTGTACTTGTGATATAGATGGTATCTCAGTCTGTTGTGTCAAGTGTTGTACTTGTGATATAGATGGTATCTCAGTTTGTTGTGTCCAGTGTTGTCCTTGTGGTATAGATGGTAGCTCAATCTGTTGTGTCAAGTGTTGTACTTGTGGTATAGATGATATCTCAGTCTGTTGTGTCCAGTGTTGTACTTGTGGTATAGATGGTATCTCAGTCTGTTGTGTCCAGTGTTGTACTTGTGGTATAGATGGTATCTCAATCTGTTGTGTCAAGTGTTGTACTTGTGGTATAGATGGTATCTCAATCTGTGTGTCCAGTGTTGTACTTATGGTATAAATGGTATCTCAGTCTGTTGTGTCCAGTGTTGTACTTGTGGTATAGATGGTATCTCAGTCTGTTGTGTCCAGTGTTGTACTTGTGGTACAGATGGTATCTCAGTCTGTTTGTTCAAGTGTTGTACTTGTGGTATAGATGGTATCTCAATATGTTGTGTCAAGTGTTGTACTTGAGGTATAGATGGTATCTCAATCTGTTGTGTCAAGTGTTGTACTTGTGGTATTGATGGTATCTCAGTCTGTTGTGTCCAGTGTTGTACTTGTGGTATAGATGGTATCTCAGTCTGTTGTGTCCAGTGTTGTACTTGTGGTATAGATGGTATCTCAGTCTGTTGTGTCCAGTGTTGTACTTGTGGTATAGATGGTATCTCAATCTGTTGTGTCCAGTGTTGTACTTGTGGTATAGATGGTATCTCAGTTTGTTGTGTCCAGTGTTGTACTTGTGGTATACAAGGTATCTCAGTTTGTTGTGTCCAGTGTTGTACTTGTGGTATACATGGTATCTCAGTTTGTTGTGTCCAGTGTTGTACTTGTGGTATACATGGTATCTCAGTTTGTTGTGTCCAGTGCGTAGCCGAAAAATTGTGACCTGTTCTCGCCTAGATAGCTGATGATATGCGTCATTTCTTAAATGGCCTGGGCGCTCTCTTTCCCATTTGGACTTAATGTAGCTTTTATAGTAGTTTTTGCCATTTCGTAAGTTGTCTGTATATCATTTTGTTGTAAGGCTCCTCCTTCCTTAGCAAGTTTGTCTGCCTCCTCATTTCCTGGTATGTTGCAATGGGCTGGTATCCACTGGATTGTGCACTTGTTGAAGCATTTGGCCAGTCTTATTTCACTTCTCCGCGTGTCATTTTTGAAGAGTTCCTTCGTTGCTTCATAACAAATGCACCCGGATTGGTTTGACTACACAGATCCAATGAAGGTGAAATGGAATATAAAGGAATGCCATGGCTGAAGGGGGAAATAGTGCTGCGGTCAGGAGATGAAGCAATAAGAGCACTCTTAAATTCAAAACTGTATTAATAGGCGGGTAACATACTTGTATTCAATTTAAAAGACATAAAATGAGAAACATTAGGCTGATTAGAAAGTCTACGGAACTTTTATTTCAGCAGTTTTTGGGAAAAGGCACATTAGAAAACATTAGTAGCCTGACAGACAACTTTAAAACTAAGACAGAAGCACACAAACTGCTGCAGTGGCCATTGTGTAACATAAGGATTATGCGCTGTACGGAGCAGTGATCTGCCGCTGCTACTATGGAGAAAACCTGCATTAAAGAAATTATGCGCTTTACGGAGCAATGATCTGCCGCGGTAATAAACTACTATGGAGAAAACATGCATTAAAGAAATTATGCGCTATTACGGAGACGCTTTCTGTAACAGTTTCTTTTACATGGTGGTGTTGCCTCCTCCCACACAAATCCTCACTTTTGTCTCTTCTTACGCCTGTTAGATAATGACTGCAATAGATGAATCATCAAGGTTAAGACTGTTGTAATTTGGCATCAAACGTAAGGCTAGCAGAGATGGACGTATGACAGGATGCATCCGTCGTGTTTATAACCAGCGAGCTACAGGAACAGTTAGCATTTACACTCTTCCACATATACTGAGGGAGACTGGGCACCTATGGGTTTGCATGGAGCGCAATGATGTCGATTCTGTTCAACAACATCAACGTCTGGTGCAGGCAGTGGGCCTATTCTGTCCTTGTCTAATCATAGACCCCGGGATGACACGGGGTTACGAAAGCTCTGATGTACTACAAACAGACAAGCTGTTTGCATATCATGTTTTCACCCAGTCCGTAGTTACGTCCCTTCTATCAGCACGTATGTCAACAGAAGCCTCATAGCGCCAAACTAGACAAGGGAGAAAAAATGATTGGTGTCCCGGGATAAAAACGACTTAATGACGATGAACAAACACGGTGTCATCGATTCAGGAGGCGTTGATGAAGAGACAGTCTGTAAATCAAAGAAAAATTGGAGTTTCATGTGTGTGTGTGAGTGTATGCCTGTGCTTTTATAGTTTTTGAGGATTCATATGTTAAAATGTTCTTTCCACAGATTTAAAAAGAAATGTACAGAGAAGATTTTCATAAATGTGTTGACATACTTACTGTCTTAAACTGTTTTATTACTTTCTTTTTAATTGATAAAACTCATCAGTAGGCATCCAGGGTTTTGCGAGGATCTACTTTAGAAACACTGAGATCTCCAAAGATCATCTTTGATAAAATCATGCCACGGAGTTAGGTGGAAAATCAGTTTTAATAGTAAAATGAATAAATTTAAAATGTTTCCCAACTTTACCTGTCTTGAAAAAAAATTATGACTGCCTCGTACCTTTAATCCTAGGGATAGTAGTAGCCCCTACAGTCATAACAGACTATGAGAATGCACCAAAGTGGATCCCAGACCTCTCTCTCTCTGTTTCTCTCATTCTCTCTCTGTCTCTCACTCTCTCCCTCTCTCTCTCTCTCTCTCTCTTTTTTTTTTAACTGCTCAAAGACTTTTCCTGCCACAGAAGTGCGTAAGAAAGTGTTATTATTATTATTTCATTTTCCACCAAGAATGTATGGACATAAGCGAGAATGTGTTGACATATTCAAAAATACAGATTAATTGTAGACGGATTGACAGAAATTATTTATTTTTATTTATTGTTTTATTTATTTATTTTTTTATTACTTCCCCCCCCCCGACGCCCCCCCCCCCCCCCCCCCCCCCCCCCCCCCCCCCCCCCCCCCCCCCCCCCCCCCCCCCAATTACTAGCTTGTTTGTTTAAAAAAAAACCTACTCATTTTTTTTATTATGATTGCATACTGTTTTTTTTTTTTTTTTTAACCAGCGGCACTTGGGCTTTCAGCCCTTCGGCCCAATGACATGTCATTGCGAGGCTGGGGAACCTGAGGACTTTCCTTCCAACCCAGTCAGGAGCTTGGCTCCTTCCCATCCACAGAGGGTTTATCACAGGAGCCGTTCAGGCTATTCAGTCAAATTTCCGGCCGTAAACATTTCTTCAAACGCCGACGCCCGGGTTTGAACCATGAACACCTGGTCGCCAGTACAACGCCGAAGCCATTACACCAGCGCGGCATGATTGCATACTGTAAATGAATGCTGTTATGGTAACTTTATAATGTTGCATGCCTTTAAATTAATGCTTAAAGCATCATGTGGGAATGAAAGGATATAGTATGCAAGATTAATGAGAGTGGAAGGGCAGAATGTTAGACGGGCCTGCGCGCCCAATTCTTTACCCTTCGAAAATAAAGTTCTTTCGTTCGTTCTCTCTCTTCGTTTATGCCCATATTTATTCCAGCCCGTTGTGTGATGCAACCGATCTTTGAAGTGTTTTTTTTTTCTGGAACACGCCCCTATTAGCCGTCAAAACATCTGCTTAAATCTCCTCCCATTTACCTGGGAGATGATCGGTTAAGTTCACACGGACTTGAACTTAATGTCCTTTTTTTCTGTAACTTCATAGAAAGTTTAATCACGCATAGCTTCACATTATTTGTCCTTATCGTCGAATTCTATAACTTTTTTTCCTTGTGATGACTCTTGCATTCATAGATTTTTCTTAAACTACTTGATCGTCAAATCTGCCAAGTACAGACGAGAAAAA
Organism: Oreohelix idahoensis; assembly: GCA_024509875.1. Taxonomy (NCBI): domain Eukaryota; kingdom Metazoa; phylum Mollusca; class Gastropoda; order Stylommatophora; family Oreohelicidae; genus Oreohelix; species Oreohelix idahoensis. The sequence continues at coordinate 16,293 of JAMPIV010008446.1, forward strand.
AGATAATTAAAGAATTTGTTTTGACGTGTATTATCAAACACAAGGAATTAGTGACATCACTTGATGTTTGTTTTAGGAGACTGGAATAAAGTCAGATGTCAGTATATAAACAGACGAGATTTATTGTGCCTGTGAAAGAAATGACATCATGTGTAGTTTCTTGTTTCTCTTGTTATCTTCACAATTCTGAGCATTAGGGATCGTGCATGTTCCCTGTTAGACAGGGATGTGTGCTATCCCCTGATCTGTTCAATCTTTACAGTGAAAATGTAATGAGAACTACAAAGGACACGTCAGGAACATCAGTGGACGTAATATAAACAACATAAGATACGCTGATGATACAGTCTTAACATCAGTCAATGAAAACAAGGTGCATAACTGCTTGGTACAGTAGTGACATAAAGTGAAAATAAAGGCCTTAGCCTTAAGGGGGAAAAAAAACATAAGTCATCTCGAAGAAAATGGCTTCTCCAGACTGCACTGTCCCGAAAAATGGAACAGTGTTATAAAACAAGTCGATAGACTCAAATACGTGGGCACGTTAATAACATCGGATGGAAGATGCATCTCAGAAATCAGACTAGTTCAGGCAAAAGCAGCATTCCATAAAATGAAAACTGTTAAATGTAATTCTGTGTCAGTGGAAGTGAGATAGGGTTTTTTCAGTGTTACATATGAACAATTCTGACATACGGAAGTGAGTTATGGATAATTATTTAAAAAAATAGGAAAAGCAGTAGATGCCACTGAGATGTGGTTTTATAGAAGAATGTTAAAAATACCATGTGCAGCTTATTGGGGGTGAAGTGGCCACTGCACACAGAAACCTTATTCATCATGTTTGAAGAAAGCAATAAACTCTCTTATGAGAAGAAGAAAGGTGAAATATATCGTGACAGCAGGAGAGATTAAGGGGGAAAGATATAGAGGACGAGGCAGAGAAGAGATACTGAGCAGTCTGACATCATGACAGGGAAAGAAGACAACAACATAATTGGTGAATCGTACAGAAGACAGGAAGTTGTGAAACGACATAATTGCCTACGCCACCGGGCAGGCTCCTTGAATAAGAAAATCAGGTTGAAGACAGGAGCCCCATAATATGCTAATTTGTTGGAATTCAATAACTTTTAGACTAGTCAGGGAAGTAGAGGATGAAATAGTCATGGACATTAACCAGAATGCAGGATATCCCAGGATGTCGAGACGCAAGTTTCCAGGAAGCCACACAATGGATGGCTTGATGGAGTGGTTGAAACTTTGTTAGTGACCTATGCCACCTAAAAATGCAGATGTATCAAAGAGAGTCAAGGAATCGATGAATAAAGGGTCAGAGAGAGAGAGAGAGAGAGTGGGGGCGGGGCGAGGGAGGGAGGCTAAGAGATAAAGGGGAAGAGATGCTTGCAAACTTTAACATTCTCGATTATTTTAGACTTTGTATGAATGTGCCTCAACCCTCTACTAAGTAAAACTCTGGCGCCATTCCTCTTTTAATTTTTGATTTCTTTGTGCTCTCTATTCCTAATACTAAAGTTAGCGTGACAATGAAACTTAAACCTAGACATATATATATATATATATATATATATATATATATATATATATATATATATATATATATATATATATATATATATATATATATATATATATATATTGTCGTACAGATAGGTTGTGAGTTATTTTTGTCCCATCTGAGTAGGGTGGATGATGATAGATACACGAGAAAAGGTGTGAGAAATAGATTTCACGGGTGATAGCTTAAGGAGAAGATATGTCTCTGGAATGAGTAAGTTTCTGTATTCCAGCCTATCTATACGACTATAATTTAGTACAGGATAACCTTGCCCTCCTCATACCTATAAATATAAGTTTAACTACACACACACACACAGCTATGTGACAACAAGACACAAAAACGTGAAAAACTACGGTTACTTGGGTATGGGTCTGACCAACAAACAAAGTTAAGTTTCTTTTGTTGTTTATTATCATTTAAAACTTGACAACATCAAAATATCTAAAGAAAGATCAAATAAAAAAAGATTTACATATATATGAAATAGCAGAATAAATGTGCCCTCCCCCTATGGAGAAAAGACCCCAAAAAGTTAGAAAACCAAAGGTTATGCGTCGGCATAACGCTCGGACTTACTGAAGATGTCTTCAAGCTTTACAGCTCCCTTTTCAGCAAGAAATCTACGGGTTTCGTTTGACAAAGTGCTTTTGATCTGTTCGGTTAGAATAAGCTCTTCTAACCCTTCAAAAGTGCAAGGAAGTTCTGAAAGCTACAAACACTTAGTCAAATATCCCTTCAGACGAGAAGAGAACTGAGCATACGTCTCGGCTTCCTAATTCCTGCTGTTTCGGAAAAGTTGCAAAAATTTGCGAGCGTTCATTTCGAAGGGCTCAAGTAAAGCTTTCTTAAGCATGTCGTAATTGTCTTGATGTGTTGTCTCTCCTTCTCACGTTCCTTCTCCCTGTGAGTTTCCATTTGCGCCTCAATTTTCTTACTTTCTAATTGCCGCTCTTCTTTTTCTTTCTTCTCAGCCTCATATTTGTCTAGTTCGTTGTTCACAAAAGCTAGCAACTCGTCTCCTTGTAATCCTGTTTCTTTTGCTTCCTCTCTTAGCATTGTTCTAAGTTTTGCACGCTCAGCCATGGCAAATAACTGACTGCGAATTACCCAAGAAAGAAAGAAGAATACACTGCTCCCTACCCAATTAAGAGAATACAAAAAATTGTTTTCTGTTTTTACTGTGTTTCCTCCTCCCTGTTACTCAGTTGTCTAATCTATCGCTGCTGTTAACTGGCAAAAAGGCTCCTAACGCAGACGACTTAAACCATAGAGATGGTAGATCAGGCTAAAACTGTAAATCTACTATTATTACTGTGGAAAAAAATTTTAAAATTAAGGGGAAAAAAGTTTCCTTATTTTTAATCCACCACACTCACCCACACCTGGAGTCAGCATGGAGCTAGGGAAGGCGATTAACTTGGCAACTGCCTAATGCACTTCCTTTGTTGTGCTCAGGCTCCACTGCTGCAATAAAATTGTGATTGTTAAACAATCACGCGTACCAGCGGTCTTTTTGTACAAAAATTATTATATATCATATCTCCAACAAAGATCACCATCAAAATCAGACTGTATGTAAACTATAAGATGCTGTGAAAAAAAAAAATTTCTAATTTGTGTGGTCAGAATCCAGTAAAAAAGAACGTTGTCTAGGGGATAATTATTATTACTATTCTTTACTCACAACACAGGACGCACAACACACTTTATCTAGAGTTAGACTAAGATACAATAACAGACGTTAGTCATTAATCTAGACTCAGACTTAGATCAAATCCTGGACATGAGCAACCATTCTGTCGTACAGATAGGTTGTGAATTTTTTTTGGCCCGTCTGAGTAGAGTGGATGGTGATAGATACATGAGAAAAGGTGTGAGAAATAGATTTCACAGGTGATAGCTTAAGGAGAAGATATGTCTTCGGAATGAGTAAGTTTGTGTATTCCAGCCTATCTATACGACTATAATTTAGTACAAGACAACCTTGCCCTCCTCATACCTATAAATATAAGTTTAACTACACACACACACAGCTATGTGACAACAAGACACACAAACGTGAAAAACTACGGTTACTTGGGTATGGGTCTGACCAACAAACAAAGTTAAGTTTCTTTTGTTGTTTATTATCATTTAAAACTTGACAACATCAAAATATCTAAAGAAAGATCAAATAAAAAAAATTTACATACATATGAAATAGCAGAATAAATTAGCCCTCCGCCTATGGAGAAAATAACCCAAAAAGTTAATAACCCAAAGGTCGAAGGTTTGCGCTATGTTACAGAGTAGACAGTAAAGTAAGCAAGTTCCTACTATAGGCTACCCAGTAAAGTTAACAAGTTTAAGCAACTTCTATTTTCGTAGAGTCCCTGTAACAAAGGAAAATATTCACTCTCTGTTTCATACAGTGGCCACTCAATCACTCTTACCTACTCGTGGTGATATCCCTTGGAAATACAATTATCCCTGAAATATATGTAATGTCAGGTTCGCTTCCCAAATTGGCCCCAGTTCATCCTCTAACAAACAAAGACTAGTGAGGTGAACGCCGAATCTGGTGTGGGTTTTTCCTGGATGAACACAATGTCACCGCAAATAGTCGATACAAGAGCGTGATCTTGGGGTTCACAGTTAACAGAGGAAAATACTTCCAGTATTGGGAAACATCTGGTTGCTAAAAATGTTACAATTGATAAATGATGATAATCCTATCGGCTGACTCTATGGTAGAGTGCCGATTCTGAAACAGCGTAAATTCTGGATGCTACGCTTGAATACGACTGTCAGAAGTCGGGAATAAATGTTATTTTTCCACACCCCAGTGGGCTGATAAAATTGAAAAATATTGCTGGGTTTGGTAAGTCCAGTTAAATTTATAAGTTAAAATGTTTATCAGGTACCTTTGGCACATCTCGCTCACAAATGAATTTGGTGACGCACAAGCCAAGAAAAGAGACAATATTAACCAATCAGAAAAAAAGACCGCTGGACTCCCTTGTGATCAGGTCTGCTAGAGATATAGGAAAAACAATTATGGAAAAATGCTGCTACTCCTCCATATATATATATATATATATATATATATATATATATATATATATATATATATATATCTATATATATATATATATATATATATATATATATATATATATATATATATATATATATATATATATATATATATGCACAGACGGGGACAAGACGATCTCTTATCCACTCCATCAGTCCTGATTAAATTTAAAAGGCACACGGTGTTTTCTTTTAGGCCTACACTATCGCACGTCGCTTAAGTAGCTATTAATTTGGTCGGCGTTTGATAGTTTAGTCGTATGATATTAAATAATAGGCACTTATAATAAATACGCGCAATGAAATAAGCGTGAATTCTTTTCTGTCACTATCAGTTGCGCCTAGCATATATATCAGTCAACTAAAACCGTCTCTACTTGTGTGAGAAAGCGTGTGGTGAAAATTAACATTATAACTGAACATATGGTATGAAATAGCTACGCGTTATTTTATTTGACTAGTTTTACCAGCTAGAAAATCTAAGTGAATTATAATGGTTAAAGCTAACACTTGGAAACACGTAAGCACTAATTTCTATTACCAAAAAATCAGAATGAAAGATCCCCACGAATGCTAATAACACATTTAGCGAAATGGTTCTAGAACTGCGTGCTTAGACTATCCAAAAATTCAGAGTGACAACTGATAGAGGTTTAAGAAATCACAGTTTATGTATCATTATATTTTTCTGATCTATCGATGATGTTACTTTTCACGTTACCATGCGTAACGAGAATCAGAAACAGAGATTCAAGATAAAAGCTTTACGGCCAGTCTTTCGTCGAGGTTTCAACCGACATCAAAAGACTTATAGTTCCCTAACGGTTTTCTCTGTACCAATGCCCGCTTCTGAAGATCAAAGAGCCCAGGGTTTCTGACTTCCGCTGAGGACGAACTTCAAAAGATTCTATGTTATTCACGTGCGGTCTGTCAGGTATCGTATAATTGACAAATAAAAGTATGTAATGGCCATTCAAAATTGGACAGTAATTTTTGGCTTACGTTATATACACACACACATACATACACACACACACACACATATATATATATATATATATATATATATATATATATATATATATATATATATATATATATATATATATATATATATATATATATATAGGCAACGGGCTGATCACCCGTTTGCCAGTCACTTCGATTACGGAAACAACAGCAGATGGGTTGATTTGCCGTTGCCCTAAAGACGCCACTAGGCGTGATGGGAAACAATGGCAAAGAAAACCTATCTGCTGTTGCCCTAAGACGCCACTAGGCGTAATGGCCATTCCCTGGGGGTTCCAAAAAGGAACAGACATGCAAAGAGACGGGAGAAACTAGACAAGAGAAAAGAAGGGGACAAGTATGAGAGACACACCAGAGATTCAATGCAGGTCTATCCGAATGATTCCATCGTCTCTCTACCAGAGTGACCGTGTTACGACATACGAAGCCAAAGCTACACGTATACCATATGTTACTGTTTTTACACGTTATGATAGGACACTCTATACAGAGCGATACAACATAAGGCAATCTGAACATCAGCAATCAGAAGCACCCCCTGTCGATCAGGTGTTTCGGTCTTGTAATGTCCATTACACTCTAAGGGAGGCCGGCCCACTTGGGTCATGACTCTCAAGTGTCAGCCTCCTGGTGTATTGTGCTGAGCATTGAACTCACTCCACTTTGGTTGCAGCTTTTAACGTCACTCCTGTTTTTAGCCATTCTGCCAGTTGGAGGCAGATATGAAAGTAACCATTATGTTGTAAATAAATTACTGTCCTATATTCCTAGCCCGTTGCGGTCGTTAAACATCCAACATTATGCCCTTTCCGCAGTTTGACTAAGCCTCTTAAGTGCCCTTGTTTTGACTGTCCTTTCAAACTCAATAATTTCAGTAGATCATACACTGAGGCAGCCACTATACCTCTTGCAGCTACCTCAACAGTCATGACCCTTGCAGTGAACTCTTCGTGTCTCAAGTCCGTGACCAGATTATTATACTTGGCCACTTTCAACGAGTATTACTCGTCCAGTCTGGATTCATATGGCACGGTGAGCTCAATCATGATAATCTGGATCGAATATTATTTTTATTATCTTCTGATGTGTACAGTCACACAGTTATTAGCGCGTGTTTTCCTCAAGTATTTAATGTTTCCTTCTACAGGTTAGAAATAATCCACATGATGACGTTAATAGCGTCACTTCCGGGGAAACAACCACCAGTGACAGTGGGCGTGGCGGAAGCGAGGACGATATTCCTCTTCCACCAATAGCAGAGTGTTCTCCGGAATTAACCAGTAAGTACTCAGTGCTGTTAAAACAATTAATCCCGCTGTTGTTGTTGTTGGTGTAGATTTACTAGGGCTGCTGAGCTTGTCGCTCTTTCGCAGCTACTATGAAGTTCAAGAATTTACATGTGTTAGCTGTTGAGTAGTGCTATATAGTGTGTTTGTGATTGTTAGGAATCCCGGAAGCGCCATTTATATACACATGTTAGGATGAATGTCTGTAGTCTCTGAAGTAGCTGTCTTAAATACCGTTTGGTTGGTGTCTATTGGTAGTGTGCTATCCACGAGTGTGGTTTGTATTATCGGTAGTTTTACTGTCTTTCCGCGATAAAGAGTGGATCATGTAAACATTACATTGTCAGCGGTTTTGGATATGTCGGCCCATGTAAGTTGATCCGTGCAGTTCCCCGTGGTCTCTGATGGGACAAATGAGGAATGTAACTTATGCACCCTCAGCTATGTTGCACAAGGCGACTGATATGAGGTTGGCAACCTCATAATGTACAATAAATTGCCGCAGAAAGCACCGCTGCAGAAGCATATGACTCCTAAGTGTAAGCTTCGTCTGGGACCAGCTACGTTTGTGGCTCCATGCTTCGTAAAGAGCGCAAAGGAGAATGATAATGATGACGATGCCATGTAGGTTAACTATCAACTCTAACAGTATCACGTGATGTAGGTTAACTATCAACTCTAACAGTATCACGTGATGTAGGTTAACTATCAACTCTAACAGTATCACGTGATTACAAACAAATCACTAGGACAGACGGCACGTAGGTAACACAAATTATCCATAAAGCGACTGCTGTAGATGAAGTGCAGTTTATGAGGCAGGTGACTTAAAGTTGTCAGAAACTCTAGGAAAAACGGGAGCTCTTCTTTTTCCCTCGTTCGATCAAACTCCGCGGATAAATCCATTTTACTGCGATTTATTCGTTGTTTGGGTAATAATAGATTGTTCTTATTGTTTGGGTAATAATAGATTGTTCTTGCTTCAGAATATCTATGGCCTGAATTTATGTGTATTGTTTGTCTGAGTAGGACGAGTCTGTCTTATATCTGTATATCTTTACATATCTAAGTCGAACTATATGTTCTGTTGTCTCTAGAGAGTAAAAGGCTATTCGGCGGATGTGTCGCTAGAGGGTGGTGTGATTTGGCTTCGTCCTGATAGGGACTGTGTGTGTTTTCCTATGTCGGCCTGTCGCCGGGAAAAAGTGATCTCAGTATTTGTGGGGAAAGTGATAGTCGTCTAAACCTATCGTGTATGCTTTACCCCAGTGTTTATTCATATTGCCAAGGAATGGCAGTTTCATATTTCCTCTACCAAGGTAATCAAAGACACTCTTATGAACTCTCGATCGAAGCCACCATTTTCGATAGTTACGATTTGAATGTCTAAGAGAATATATTTGACTCGATGAAAACGACTTCGATTCCTAGCAGCACTATATTCTGTAGAATGCAGTCAATTGTTCATGATCAAATCTACAGAGCAATGCAATTTTTTATGAATGACTAACTTTAGGACAGATTCATTATCTGCATCCAAACGTGAGTGACAGTTCACGAGTGAAGCCATCTTGGAACCAAAACATGTAGCGACTTTCAAGAAGAGAAAGGGGATGCCCGTATTATCGCTTGTTTAGTCCAGAGATCACTGCTACACATGAGAACCCGTTATTAGCGGTTCAATATTATTATATGAAAAAAATATGTGCTGAACATTATGTGGGAGAATCGTCGCTAAACGAGATTAGGTTTAGAAGCCATCTGAAATATTGTTTATAAGCTGACGTGCTCAGTCAGTGAAGTCAGATGATTTATATGTATGGGCGATGCTGAGGGCTTGGCTACTGACAGTCCATTATAATATTAATCTACATGAGTGCCCATGTAACATAACATTGCAAGACCATTTATCCACTGTACTATGATGTATTATGCCAACCTGTGATTTGTCACTATCTGTGCTGTCGAGTGTGTACGTCCAATTAAACTTTAGAAAAGGTACACAGTCGTTGGTGTCGATGACTTCCAGTCATACATGAGTGTGAGAAAAGAACATTTGTCAACAACACGAACCCTTATCATCATTCGCACATTGTACACTCAATCCATGTCTACACACCACTGCGTAGGTCAAGTTGACATTCCATACACTACAGTGGAGCAAACAACACCATAGAGATCTTATCAACTGATGATGATGATGATGTCTGCTTCCATCCACTTATATCTATCTTTTGGTGGATATCATTAACGGGAATAAAAATCCAACATTATCAACCTTATCAACTGGTGGACCAGCTTTCTGGGTTTGACCTCGCAGAAGTTCAGAAGTCAACAGATTACCGATACCAGACCGTTTCCTGTGGCTGATACGACACACTTGCAGTATTGGTTTGCTCTTTGTCAACACTTCGTCACGTGACCTGTCAAGTGAATGCAGTATGTAGGCCAGCGTTGTTGACAGTTTTACATTAGACATTACAGAGTTTCACAGAACAGTTGGATCAATTCTTGTCAATGTTAACAGGAAGACAGTATTTGTGTACTAAGAAGTCCTATTTTCATCGATGGATCTTCTTGTTTTCCATATATGAACTTTAATATTTAAGGCCAGAATGTTTAATTGAATAAAGTGGCAGTTTGTTTATTTTCATAAAAATAACTTTGCCATTACTGTAAAACTGAGCCTATTTTGCAACACATACTATCATACACATAATTTATATATATTTATGTTTACATGTTATTTGTTTGTATAGTATGTTAGTTTCTATGTCAGCGGGTTGTGTTTAAGGTTGGGCGGCGTCCTCACAACAGAATATCCCACGTCATAGAGGGTCCGTTGTGGGCGTTTTCTATAGGTGCAATTTTCTTGATTGAAAATTTGCTGCGACAACTGTTGCTTTTGTGTTAGCTGTGAAGACTGTAATTATTGTTATTTTTGTAATATTTCTTTGTTCTTTAGTTTTGTTTTGAGTTGTTTGTAATTTGTTGGTCTACTCTTTTCTATCTTTCAGTTCTATTCACAATTTGTATTCATATATTGTGACGTCATTGGTGTTGTTATTCTTTGCAGATTCAGTGATTATTTTCATTGATTTCCCTATTTGATTTATTTTGATTTCTGCAAACGTTCTTGTATTGTCAGTCCTATTTGTACTTTATGTATTCTGTTGGTTGACATATGTTTTATATAGGTATATTTCATAAGACACAATTGCCTGTGCACTGCACTTGGATTATGGTATAAACCAGTACCTGATTATTATTACTATTATACAAGACCTTATTAAAGGCTTGTGACCCACAGATATTGGGATAGTATACTGATTAATCAAGTCATTGAGAACTTGTGGTATTATTATTATTTCAGGTGATTAGTATTATTGTTAGACACCATGTCTACATTAGAATACTTCATTATACAAGGGAAAGCCCTTGATAAAACTGGTCAACAATTAGAACAATGGGCAGTTGCTCAATATGACAAAGCATTAGCTGCAGAAGAGAGAAGAGCTATGGCAGAAGAGAAAAGATTAGCTGCAGAAGAAAGAAAAGCTATGGCGGAAGAGAAAAGATTAGAAAGAGAAGCTGAGGCTGCTGCTGAACAAAAGAAATTACAGATGCAGGTGGAGGAAAGGAGATTTGAAGCTGAACAAAAAAAATTAGAAAGAGAAGCTGCTGCGGAACAAAAAAGATTAGACAGTGAAGCTGAACAAAAAAGATTAGACAGGGAAGCTGAACAAAAAAAATTAGAAAGAGAAGCTGCGGCTGAACAAAAAAGATTAGACAGTGAAGCTGAACAAAAAAGATTAGACAGGGAAGCTGAACAAAAAAGATTAGACAGGGAGGCTGAACAAAAAAGATTAGATGCTGAAGAGAAAAAAGCAATAAGAGAACATGAATTTGAGTTGGAGAAATTGAGATTGACAAGTATGAGTAATGTTAATCAGGCATCTAGTGGTAATGGTAAACCTTCTACTTACAAGGTTAAGGTTCCACCGTTCAATCAGTCCAGTGACGATATTACATTCTGGCTGGATAGATTTGAACGTTCTTGTCGTACACATAATGTGGATAAATCACAATACGCTAATCAATTATCAGAAAACTTGAAAGGTGAATCTTTGACTAGATTATGCCTTGTAGGAGAAGCAGATAAGGATAATTATGATGTCATTAGGGCGGCTTTGATAAAAAAATATCAGCTAAGTGAGGAAGGCTATCGCCTTTTATTTAAGACGATGGTACCTGAGACGGGTGTAGAATTCTCAGAATTCACTGCAAAGGCACGTCTCACAGTTGATCGTTGGATTGAGCTTTCCAAAACAGAAAAAACGTATGAAGGACTTATGGATTTGTTGCTCAGAGATAAGATTATGTCATGTGTGAACAAACCTTTCCTTGAATTTATACATGAGCGTAAACCCAAATCTCTAAAAGAAATGGAAGAATATTGTTCCCAATATGTCACTGCACACCCCGACGTGACTTTTGGCAACACTAAGATTAAGGAGAGTATGCCAGTTGCTTCAGCAACACCATACAATCCCAATTATTCACACAGATTTCAGGGACCTCAAAACAGATTTGATAAAAAAGGTAACCATAATAGTTATCAAAACCAAGGTAACCAATCATTTCAGGGTTCTTCTTCAAAGAACTGGAGACGACCTGATAGCTCTCGACACAGGGGTGGTCATAATTATAGGAATTTCCGTAGAGGAAGTAATTATAGAAACTATCAGGGTTATCCGTCTTGGAGTCAACAAGATCATAATTACAGAGATACTCATTATAATGAATATGATAATGGTAACCAAGGGAACTATGACTCAAACCCAAATAGGGGTTACAATAGAGGTAACAATAACTACAGAGGTGATAATAACCGAGGTAGATCTCAAAACAAAAGACATAAACCACATTTTCAGGCAAACTCTGTACAACAAGAGTCCCATGAAGCCTATAAACAGAGTAAAGATAATAATGATGCTAGTAATATGGCATGTGCCGCTTTTGATTTTGGGAGAGCATCTCAGTGCCCCCAATGCAAAACGTTATTTGAGCCAACCACAGTGTCTACTTTAAGCTGTGGCCATCCTCTTCCTGCTCTTCCGGCATCAGTCGCGCATGATGGAAGAGGTTCTCTTGTCTTACATAAGGGTTTAGTGAATAACAATCCAGTCTCTGTGCTATTTGATTCTGGATGCACCACAATTGGTGTTAGGCAGTCACTCGTAGATCCTTCCCGTGCCACTGGACAAGTAGTCAAATGTGTAACATTTGGCGGCACATTAGAGAAATACTCTACTGCTATCATTAGGATTGCTACTCCTTTCTTTACGGGAGATGTACACGCATGTCTTCTTCCGAATCCGATCGCTGACCTCATCATCGGTCGCATTCATGGAGTCAAGGAATGCACTCCGCAACAAATTTCCACGTGGGAAAGGCAAAACATGCAGATTGCTAACGCTGTAGTCACTAGAGCTCAGGCTCTTAATGTGCCTCAAACTTCATCTATTGAAGATAATGAAGTGCATAACCAAGATAATCCCTTGGTAATTTCTCGTGACTCGTTTATAAAACAGCAAGAAGATGATCCCACTCTGAAGAAATTCTTCATTCTTGCAACTAAAGGTGATCCGAATAAGGACACAAGTCGTAAATCGTGGATTACAAAGAAGAATGGCGTACTTGTACGTATGGTTCAAGACTCCATTACGTCAAGTCATTCTCAAATCCTGGTTCCCAAGAATTTGAGAGTTAAAATTTTGCAGCACGCTCACGACTCTCAGTGTGCTGGACACATGGGTTTTTCCCGTACTAAGTCAAGAGTCCTTGCGGCTTTCTTTTGGCCATTGGTAAACAAGGACATACGTATTTATTGTCGATCTTGTAAAGTATGTCAGGAAGTTAAATCCAAAGGTCCACGGCATGCTGCACCCATTCAGGCGGCGGACATTCCTATTCGGCCGTTTCAAAAAATGGCCATAGACATTATTGGTCCATTTAAGATCAAGTCTGCCAGAGGACATCAGTTTATCTTGACGTGTGTTGATATGTGCACACGTTGGCCAGAGGCTATTCCTCTGAAGAGCATTACTACTGCTGATATTGCAGATGCTCTTTGGCTTATATTTTCTCGTCTGGGGTTCCCCGGAGAGATATTGTCAGACCATGGCACCCAACTAATATCAGATACCATGTCTCAAGTAATGTCTACCCTGCAGATAGATAGATCTTTAAGTAGTATCTACCATCCAATGTCTAATGGTATGGTCGAACGCCTTAATAGAACACTTAAAAACTTACTGGGGAAGATAACTGAGGATCATCCTCAAGACTGGGACAGAGTTTTACCTGCGGCCCTCTTCGCTTACAGAGAGGTACCCAATGAACATACGGGATTTTCTCCCTTTGAACTCGTCTTTGGCGCGCGTCCGCGTGGCCCTATGTCGTTGCTTCACGATCTCATAACATCTGACAATATTGACGATGACACAAAGTCATCCTACGAATATGTCATCGCGTTGAGACAAAAAATTATCGAAGCATGCAAATTAGCAACTTCTTCTTCTGAATTTGCGAAACAGAAGGCAAGGCAATTTGCCAATAAGAAGAGATGCTTACGACAACTTTGTCCTGGTGACAAAGCATTTGTATTACTACCTTGTAGGGAAAACAGATTACTTATTTCTTGGAAAGGTCCGTACGATATAATATCGAAAATTTCCGATGTCGACTATATTGTCGATATTGATGGGAAGCATAAAACCTTCCACATCAATATGCTTACTGAATTCCATGAACGTCCGGATTATTTGCAACCCATTTTCCAAGCAACGGACAATTCTCCAGTACAACATGGTCATTACTCATCACTGTCCGTGATACAGGATGAGGAAACAAGTTTTTCAGATGTAAATCTTCCTCTTCCAATGATCCCACTTCATTCCAGTGAATCATGGAAGAACGTTACTGTCTCTCCTGATTTGTCTCTAGGAGAACAGCGACAAGTTTCAACTATGTTGCAAACATTTCAGGATGTACTCACTGACATCCCTGGACAAACGAATGTCATTCAACATGACATTGTTCTAACTGACCATACTCCTATTAGGGTTAGACCTTATCCTATACCTATACATTTTCAAGCACAGGTCGAGAAAGAGTTGGATGAGATGATAGATTTGAAAATAATCGAACCATCCACCTCTGCATATTCTTCGCCGATGGTTATTGTGCGTAAAAAAGACAATAACATACGTCTTTGCGTTGACTATCGAAAATTGAATCAAGTAACGAAGTTCGATGCCGAACCTATGCCTTTACTGGAAGAGCTACTTACTCGACTCTCCAAATCTCATTTTTTCACTAAACTTGATTTGTCTAAAGGATATTGGCAAGTTCCTTTATCTGAACGCGCCAAACCTCTCACGGCTTTTTCAACACCTAGAGGTTTGTTCCAATGGAATTTTATGCCTTTCGGTCTTATGAACGCACCAGCTACGTTCGTACGCATGATGCGCCGAATCCTATCTTATCGGTCAGATGTCATTGCATATCTAGACGACATCTGTCTTTTCAGCGATACTTGGGAAGATCACTATTCAGGGTTAGATGAATTGCTGTCTACTTTGCGTGAGCACAACCTGACAGCGAAACCCTCTAAAGCCTATATTGGTTTTAGCGAAATTTCTTTCCTAGGCCACCGAGTTGGTCATGGTTTCCTAAAGACAGAGGACCATAATACTAGTAAGATACTTAACATCTCAATCCCTAAGACTAAAAAACAGGTGAGAAGTCTGTTAGGTCTTATTCAATTTTATGGCAGATTCATTCAGAATCTATCCTCTATCATGGCACCTCTCTCAAAACTTCTAAAGAAAGGTTCGCCTAATGTGGTCCACTGGTCTCAGGAATGCCAATGCTCTCTGGATAAGATTAAAACATTGTTTTCAACACCACCTATTTTAGTGCTACCCACTAAAGATAAGACATTCGTTCTTCGTAGTGACGCTTCATCCACTGGGATTGGAGCGGCACTAATGCAAGAGTACTCTGGAACTCTGCATCCTGTAATGTATATTTCCAGAAAACTTAATGCGGCAGAAAGGAATTATTCGGTTTTAGACCGTGAGCTATTAGCTATGGTTTGGTCGATCCTCAAACTACAGAGATTCCTTCTAGGCGCACAATTCATAGTAGAAACCGACCAAAAAGCTCTTACTGCTATACAGAGTAAGAATTTGAAGAGCTCGCGGTCTACTCGATATGCAATTGCTCTTCAACCTTTTCATTTCTCTGTGCGAGCTATTCGTGGATCAGATAATGTGATGGCAGACATTCTGTCAAGATGCCCACATGATTCCACATAACTATTAGGGCTTAGACTTCTGGATATGTCTAGTTCTATAGTAGTTCCTTTTCTATATCATGATAGATACACATTTGTAATTTAATAATATAATGATTGTATCACTACATAGCGGTTCATGGATGTTTATTCACCGCTGTGCTTTGATGATTTTTTTCTTCATAAATCATAAATTTAAGATATCTAATACGAAATGATGATATGAATTTTTTAGGCATTGTGTAATTGCCAGAATTGTATTATACTTTGATGACACCTTCCTGGAAAAATATACTTGTAGAGAAATAATTTCTCTCAGTTTATGAGACACATTCTCACCAGTCGCTCCATAAGTCGACTTAGCCTCATATTAGGCGTTAAGGTATTCCTGATATTTTCATCTGCGCATTATTCATGCGTTGTGAGCCTATTGTACGTTGCTCCTAGATGTATTTCAAAAAAAAAAAAAAAATGTTCCATTTTTTTTTTTCCCGGGAGGTGTGGTAAGACTGTTACGTGCAGTCTTTGATATCTTACAATATTATACATAGGTAATTTTTTAGTGCTTAAGGGAAAGTCATTATTGAGTTACTTCCCTTGAAAGTTGTGCCATCTCTTCGATCAAACTCCGCGGATAAATCCATTTTACTGCGATTTATTCGTTGTTTGGGTAATAATAGATTGTTCTTGCTTCAGAATATCTATGGCCTGAATTTATGTGTATTGTTTGTCTGAGTAGGACGAGTCTGTCTTATATCTGTATATCTTTACATATCTAAGTCGAACTATATGTTCTGTTGTCTCTAGAGAGGTCAAAGGCTATTCGGCGGATGTGTCGCTAGAGTGTGGGTGTGATTTGGCTTCGTCCTGATAGGGACTGTGTGTTTTTCCTATGTCGGCCTGTCGCCGGGAAAAAGTGATCTCAGTATTTGTGGGGAAGGTGATAGTCGTCTAAACCTATCGTGTATGCTTTACCCCAGTGTTTATTCATATTGCCAAGGAATGGCAGTTTCATATTTTCTATACCAAGGTAATCAAAGACACTCTTATGAACTCTCGATCGAAGCCACCATTTTCGATAGTTACGATTTGAATGTCTAAGAGAATATATTTGACTCGATGAAAACGACTTCGATTCCTAGCAGCACTATATTCTGTAGAATGCAGTCAATTGTTCATGATCAAATCTACAGAGCAATGCAATGTTTTATGAATGACTAACTTTAGGACAGATTCATTATCTGCATCCAAACGTGAGTGACAGTTCACGAGTGAAGCCATCTTGGAACCAAAACATGTAGCGACTTTCAAGAAGAGAAAGGGGATGCCCGTATTATCGCTTGTTTAGTCCAGAGATCACTGCTACACATGAGAACCCGTTATTAGCGGTTCAATATTATTATATGAAAAAAATATGTGCTGAACATTATGTGGGAGAATCGTCGCTAAACGAGATTAGGTTTAGAAGCCATCTGAAATATTGTTTATAAGCTGACGTGCTCAGTCAGTGAAGTCAGATGATTTATATGTATGGGCGATGCTGAGGGCTTGGCTACTGACAGTCCATTATAATATTAATCTACATGAGTGCCCATGTAACATAACATTGCAAGACCATTTATCCACTGTACTATGATGTATTATGCCAACCTGTGATTTGTCACTATCTGTGCTGTCGAGTGTGTACGTCCAATTAAACTTTAGAAAAGGTACACAGTCGTTGGTGTCGATGACTTCCAGTCATACATGAGTGTGAGAAAAGAACATTTGTCAACAACACGAACCCTTATCATCATTCGCACATTGTACACTCAATCCATGTCTACACACCACTGCGTAGGTCAAGTTGACATTCCATACACTACTGTGGAGCAAACAACACCATAGAGATCTTATCAACTGATGATGATGATGATGTCTGCTTCCATCCACTTATATCTATCTTTTGGTGGATATCATTAACGGGAATAAAAATCCAACATTATCAACCTTATCACCAGTGTCGTGCTGGAAGTCTTGATTCAGGAACAGTGGCGCGCTAGCACTCCTGATTTAGGACCAGTGGCGTGCTAGAAGTCTTGATTCAGGACCAGTGGCGTGCTAGAAGTCTTGATTCAGAACCAGTGGTGTGCTAGAAGTCTTGATTCAGGACCAGTGGCGTACTAGCAGTCTTGATTCAGGACCAGTGGTGTGCTAGCACTCCTGATTCAGGACCAGTGGCGTGCTAGAAGTCTTGATTCAGGACCAGTGGTGTGCTAGCACTCCTGATTCAGGACCAGTGGCGTACTAGCAGTCTTGATTCAGGACCAATGGTGTGCTAGCACTCCTGATTCAGGACCAGTGGCGTGCTAGAAGTCTTGATTCAAGACCAGTGGTGTGCTAGCACTCCTGATTCAGGACCAGTGGCGCGCTAGCACTCCTGATTTAGGACCAGTGGCGTGCTAGAAGTCTTGATTCAGGACCAGTGGCGTGCTAGAAGTCTTGATTCAGAACCAGTGGTGTGCTAGCACTCCTGATTCAGGACCAGTGGCGTTACTCCTGATTTAGTGGCGTGCTAGCAGTCTTGATTCAGGACCAGTGGCGTGCTAGCAGTCTTGATTCAGAACCAGTGGTGTGCTAGCACTCCTGATTAGTACTAGCTCCTGATTCAGGACCATGGGTGTGTGCACTCCTGATTCAGGACCAGTGACGTGCTAGAAGTCTTGATTCAGGACCAGTGGTGTGCTAGCACTCCTGATTCAGGACCAGTGGCGTGCTAGAAGTCTTGATTCAGAACCAGTGGTGTGCTAGCACTCCTGATTCAGGACCAGTGGCGTACTAGCAGTCTTGATTCAGGACCAATGGTGTGCTAGCACTCCTGATTCAGGACCAGTGGCGTGCTAGAAGTCTTGATTCAGGACCAGTGGTGTGCTAGCACTCCTGATTCAGGACCAGTGGCGTACTAGCAGTCTTGATTCAGGACCAATGGTGTGCTAGCACTCCTGATTCAGGACCAGTGGCGTGCTAGAAGTCTTGATTCAGGACCAGTGGTGTGCTAGCACTCCTGATTCAGGACCAGTGGCGTGCTAGAAGTCTTGATTCAGAACCAGTGGTGTGCTAGCACTCCTGATTCAGGACCAGTGGCGTACTAGCAGTCTTGATTCAGGACCAATGGTGTGCTAGCACTCCTGATTCAGGACCAGTGGCGTGCTAGAGGTCTTGATTCAGGACCAGTGGCGTGCTAGAAGTCTTGATTCAGGACCAGTGGCGTGCTAGCAGTCTTGATTCAGGACCAGTGGTGTGTTAGCACTCCTGATTCAGGACCAGTGGTGTGCTAGACGTCTTGATTTAGGACCAGTGGCGTGCTAGCACTCCTGATTCAGGACCAGTGGCGTGCTAGCAGTCTTGATTCAGGACCAGTGGTGTGTTAGCACTCCTGATTCAGGACCAGTGGTGTGCTAGACGTCTTGATTCAGGACCAGTAGCGTGCTAGCACTCCTGATTCAGGACCAGTGGCGTGCTAGCAGTGCTGATTCCGGACCGGTAGCGTGCTAGCGGTCTTGATTCAGCATTCTGGATAAAATAATTTTTTCAGATCTTCATCGTACTCGCTGATGGACACTAATAGCCCATTCAGGAATTTATCATACTAGCTGATGGACATTAACAGCCCATTCAGGAACTTATTATACTAGCTGATGGACACTAGTAGCCCATTCAAGAATTTATCATATTAGCTGCTGGACAATAATAACCCATTCAGGAATTTATCATACCAGCTGCTGGACACTAATAGCCGATTCAGGAATTTATCATACTAGCTTCTGGACACTAACAGCCCATTCAGGAATTTATTACACAAGCTGATAGACACTAGTAGCCCATTCAGGAATTTATCATATTAGCTGCTGGACACCAATAACCCATTCAGGAATTTATCATACTAGCTGTTTGGACACTAATAGCCCATTCAGGAATTTATCACATTAGCTGCTGGACACAAACAGCCCATTCAGCAATTTATCATACTAGCTGATGGACACTAGTAGCCTTTTTCAGAGCTTCGTATTTAAAGTGCTACATTGAAGTTCTTGCAAAGTGTTTCTTTCTGTATGTTGTTTATTTTGTGTTATTATTATTATTTTTATTATTGTGCTTGTTTGACTGGCAGATTCGCTCTTGTATAAGCGAAGACTTCAATATAAGATTGAAAGTTCCGTGCCTCACCACGATAAGGACACACAAAAAAGTGCCACAAACTATCAACTCCATAAAAACTCCACACAGTTGTGGATATGTTACGAAATTGTAACTCAACAGCTTTGATCATTATTCTTCTTGGAACAAACAAAAAAAGTATTATTAAAAACTTATCTTTCTCAAGTTAAAAACCGTAAATGTTTTCCCGCAGGTATAAAAATCGTAACTTTATCTATCTTCACGGGGATCTTAACCAGCTCAATTCACATTTTTCTCTGTCGTATTTGGAAAGTCGAACTCTATAAATCCATCATTTCGCTGAGTTATTTAGCATCCTCTATCGCTCGTGTTTCTTTCTTTACGATCTCTTTCGATTTGTTCAAACTTTTTGTTACCCATTCAATTTTGATTCGTGAGAGTGGACTATCACATGTCACGAAATTGCGATCAGAGACAGGCCCATGTTAAAGATGGGATCTGGATTCTGGGAAGTTTTTTTTTACCGCTTGTTTGACGTGACAGGGGTGAAATGTTACTGTTACTTGAAAGAGCGTGTTAGCGTGACCTCTGGTATAAGAGAACGCGTGACAGGCTAATGGTCACGTCCAGAAATGATTTGCAAGGTTTAATTTTTGATGTTGTCGTTTGCACTCGAAGTGTGTGTGTGTGCGCGAGCGCGCGCACGTGATGCTGGGGGGGAAGAAAACGAGATAATAAATTTAGATTTTGATTTGGGAATTCTTCCTTGGATAAATAGCTGCATGAGAATAAATCATTCCAATTGCTTCTAGATCGACCTCAAAGAGGGTTTCTTAACATGTCTTTGTGTCATGGACATCTTTGATTGTCCTATGATGGCTGTAAGGCCCTTTGATTGTCCGATGAAGGCTGTGGGGCCCCTTTCATTGTCCGATGAAAGCTATAGACCCGTTCTTGGAAATTTTGCCAAATAGCATAATAAAAAACTTTACATTTTAGATTATCTACACGGAGTCTGTGAACGACAGGTTAATAAACCCTGACCTAGAATAAGGCAAAATGTTCGTGGCTGTAGACGAGAACACACCAAGTGAGAACGAACACGAGTTGTGTCTTCTTCTTCTTCGTTCGTCCTGACAAGGACGTTGTTTGCGTTGTGTCCGTTTACAGCGAAGCTGCGATATTTGCACCTTTCGGCCGACACATCCGACTTATGATGTTCCTTATTGTATGGTGGATAACACGAACAAGAGTTATGTATGTTGTTCCTTACTGTATGGTGGATAACACGAACAATGAATAAACATTTTAAAAAAAAGAATAAATAAGTAAGAACATAGTTTGTTAAAAACCACAATGGTAAGAACATAGTTTGTTAAAAACCACAATGGTAAGAACATAGTTTGTTAAAAACCACAATGGTAAGAACATAGTTTGTTAAAAACCACAATGGTAAAAACATAGTTTGTTAAAAACCACAATGGTAAGACCATAGTTTGTTAAAAACCACAATGGTAAGAACATAGTTTGTTAAAAACCACAATGGTAAGAACATAGTTTGTTAAAAACCACAATGGTAAGAACATAGTTTGTTAAAAACCACAATGGTAAGAACATAGTTTGTTAAAAACCACAATGGTAAGAACCCCGAGCTCCAGGGATAAAGGAGACAAAAAAAGATTAGGTTGCTGCTGCTTCATGAATGTCATCATGGGCGTCTGTTGTGAGGTTGACCTTTGGCTGACATTCTTATTATATAAAACAAGTTGCTACAGAGATCATTGCTGGTAGAGCACATGCAATGTTCCGTGCAGCCCTCCTGCAAGAGGACCAGTTGTACTGGATTCTGCATGCTCCGTCAGAAGCATAAAATGAAATGTTAAAATAATTATGGAAGAGAAGTCGATGCCAGATTCAGTGTAACTGGACAGGGATGACCAAATGTATGCTATGAGTATGAAGTCGTCTCTTATGATATAGCACCAATCAAAAAGGCTACACCTCCACAAGAATCAGCGGCTTTTAAAAAAAGACATGCCAAATCCTCCTGTCACGTGCTATCAGCTGAAGTTCTTTCCAAATCTTCCTGTCACGTGCAATCAGCTGAAGTTCTTTCCAAATCTTCCTGTCACGTGCAATCAGCTGAAGTTCTTTCCAAATCTTCCTGTCACGTGCAATCAGCTGAAGTTCTTTCCAAATCTTCCTGTCACGTGCAATCAGCTGAAGTTCTTTCCAAATCTTCCTCATCGTTTTCCGTTCTGTCTCCAGTTCTCTTCTTTGTGTGTGTGTGTATCTTTGTTTGTTTGTTCTTATTGGTCTACCTATGCCTCTCGTTTCGTGACGGTTCCAGAACTATGACTGCCTTGTAATGCTATCAACAGGTTTCCTCAATGTGTGTCCTATCCATCGCCAACGTCTTCTTATTTAGCACCAACACGAGAAACAACAAATGCTGGAGTTTCGTCACAACTAACCTCCATTGTGGAAACATCACTTCACCTGATGAGAGACACGTTGTGGAAACATCACTTCACCTGATCAGAGACACGTTGTGGAAACATCACTTCACCTGATCAGAGACACGTTGTGGAAACATCACTTCACCTGATCAGAGACACGTTGTATTCATTGTTTATCATCACTTCTCTTATTCGCTCCCCATGGAGTATAAATCCCCCGTTGCAGCTGTCCCATTGACGAAAGCCTGCACCAAAGGCTTAATGTGTCTTGTAGCAATGGTTTCTGCAGCAACTTCTTGTATATGATGAGGTTAGAGAACGAACGAACGAACGAACGAACTTTATTTTCAAAGGGTTGAGAATTGGGCACGCAGGCCCGTCTGACATTCTGCCCTTCCTTTCTCTCGTCTTTTATACTGGTTTCATTTATTCTCACATACATTTTACCCATCAATTCAAGGAATTCAACGTTATAAAGGTAAAATAATAGCATACTCACATTCACAGTATCTAATTATAAACATGAAATAAAGTTTGTTGAAAAATACAAACTAAGTATTACCATGAAACAAAATGTGTTGAAAAACTAACATCATCATTAAACCTACATTCGATATTATATCATTTGTTCGGAAAAATAATCACATTAGGGAGGCAGATAATCAGAACTCATAAAGTAATCGAAAAGTTTACGATTGTATGAATAGGGACTGAGGTTGTTATCTTTCAGATAATGTGGAAGATAGTTCCAGAGATGAGCAGCAGAGTAAGCTAAGCTTTTCTTGAATAAGTCAAGCCTAGGCTTGGGCACTTGTATTTTGTTAAGGCGTTGACTGCGTCTTTCACTGATACGATTTGAGGACATTTAATAGAACATGTTGTGAGAGACACTTTCAAACTTAAATGTTGATGTTTCATATCTTCATTTAAAACAGTGTCACGATAGGTCAATGAGTGTAGCTTTTCAGTAAGCGCAACTATTAGTCCGTCTTTCTTAATTTCACGTTCTCAGTGCTATTTTCCACCATCACGTTTGTCCTTCACATGTGAACAATCAATCAATATCCTTAAGCTCCCCGAGGAGCATAGGCCTTCAACAAACACATGCCAAGTCTTCCTGTCACGTGCCATCCGCTCAAGTTCTTTCTATGTTTTCCGCATCATTTTCACCTCTGTATCCAGTTCTCTTCTCCATGTGTTTTTGGTCTACCTCTGCCTTTCTTTCCCTGTGGATTCCAGAACAAGGACTATCTTGTATTGCTATCAACAGATCTCCTCAATGTGTGTCCTATCCATCGTCAGCGTCTTCTTCTCAACTCCTGTTCCACAGGCACTTGTCTGGTTCTTGTCATCAATTCCACATTTGTGACTTTGTCATACCATTTCAGTCCTTCTATTCTACGCAAGCACCCGTTTATAAAAGCCTGTAACTTTTTGGATGTAGTTTTTGTTGCTCTCCATGTCTCAGAGCCATACAATAGGACTGACTTGACATTTGAGTTGAAGATTCTTATTTTCGTGTTGGACTTCATTTCTCTTGTTCTCCAAATGTTTCGCAATGCAATGAAAGCTCCTCTTGCTTTTTGTATTCTTATTTTAATATCATTGTCTGTCCCTTCCAACTCTGTCTATATTACTGCCAAGATATGTGTACGATTCTACATCCGTTAGTGGTGTTTCTTCAAGTTCAAGCTTGTTATCATTTCTTGCATTTATTCTCATAATCTCTGTCTTTTCCCTGTGTATTTTCAGGCCCACTTGGTGTGACCTCTCATCGAGAATTTTCATTTTCTCTTGCATCTAATTATGGTTATGGGACAGAAGAGCCAAGTCATCTGCAAAATCCAGATCATCAAGCTGTTTAATCGGATTCCACTGGATTCCATTTCTGTTGTGTGATGTCGATGTCGATGCCCTCATAACCCAATCTATTGCTAGTAAGAAAAGAAATGGAGACAAGAGGCATCCCTGTCTCACTCCCGTTCTAATCCTAAACGTTTCTGTAAGTTGTCCTTCATGAAGAACTCTTCATGTCATGTCTTCATAGGTCTTCCTTATTAAATTAATGATCTTCAAGGGAACTCCATAATGCCTCATCAATTACCAAAGTGATTCTCTGTCTACATTTTGTCAAATGTCTTTTCATAGAGTCCAAAACTGAACATTCCTCTTGTTATTTTCATTGCAGATTTCATTCATTCATTTTCCATTTTACTCATGCAGCTTGGATCCACCATTACAATTGTTTCCATTGCAGGAGGCTTTCTCCAATCATTCTCATACTCTAGCAGTAGTGGTGTCTGTATCAACGTGTTTTAAGTCATGAGGATGTCAGCCTCCCTTCCCCCCCCTCCCCACTCATAATCTCATGTTAGTCGCCTTGTACGACATGTCTGAGAGAGTAATAGTCATATTCTTTCTTTGTCTCAGAGATTTCCCCTTTCCCGGAGACTACACGCGGCAACTTGCAGGTTTAGATAAGTACTATTTCATCATCATCATTTTATTTGTTGCTCCTCATAGAACACGGAGCCACCACTACATCTGGTCCGCTAGCAGGAAGCATGTATCAAGGCCTTCATGTGCTCCACTAGCAGCTGTTAATGTAGCAACGTATTTTACTTACTGAGGTTGCCAGCCACACCCACAACCAGGGCCGGATTGAGGCTAACTGAAGCCCTAAGCACAGCCCAACAATGGTGCTCCCCTCGACCTTCCATTTCTCAACTGACAAGACATTAAGACTCAATAAGACCTGAAGGTGAAATAAGAGATTGAAAAATTAAGTTTTCTTTCAGGCCAGACCCCACAACTATATTAAATAAAAACGTTTTTTTTTTAAATTTTATTTAACACCAAATAGAGTGAGCAATATAAGCAAATTATTTACTTATAACTAGGGAAACACGGCAGATAAGGGCAATTACAAAAAATTCCAATGTGGCAGTGAAAGAGTTAAGGGCATGGTAGCTAGGGAAAAACCTCTATGGTGCCCCCCTTCCCTTAGTGCTCTAAGCACGTGCTTATTTTGCTTAATGGTTAATCCAGCCCTGCCCACAACCTTAGTCACCTCTTATGATATACCTGAGTTAGTATTAACTCTATTCTTTTTTTGTTGTTCCCCCTACCCCTACCTCGAGACCCCCGGGAACAAAACGGGACAAGTGCCGTTTAATTACTGTGTAAATAAAGACAACTAGTAATAAGCAGTTTAAATCCGCCCGTCACGAGAACATAAAGGAACAGTTTATGATGGAAACCCGACCGCCAAGAGCCGAGTTATAGTAGTACCCACGTCAATAAATCAAGAGGAGGGTCTAATAAACTGAGACTCCAATAAACGTCGCATACACTGACTCACTTAATGACATGGATTTGGCCGGGAACAGGTATAAAGGAAATTATGTGTTTAATGAGCCGTTGTAAGAGTCCGAACTGATTGTCGCAATTGCGAGTTTTATTGTTGTCGTAAACGTGTTGAGTATAGCTAGAATATAAACCTTAGACGCCAGAAGTAAACAGCGTTCCTTTGTTTCAATCAAAGGAGATTTGTAGTTTTAAATACTTTATAACATCAACGTTTTTTTGTATCGATGAAGATCTTGCCTCTTTTGGCAAACGTTCAAACAAAAGTGGGATATAATTAAAGTGTAATGACCAAACACAAATAAATCCTCTTCTGATCTGAAATCTGACGGCTCTTTTAGGAATAAACCTTATAAATTTCTGTTAATTGTTTTAAAATATTTTAATTAATGACAAAATAATTCCACTGTAAGACACGAAAACACAGACAACAATGAAAACAATAAAGAAAAACCACACACTTTCGTAAAGGGGTGCTACGAAAAATAAAAGGATAAAGGTTAGACATGCCAGGATCGTCGGTGCGGAACTAAGCAGAGAAAACCAGAAAAATGTCAGAAAAGACGGAGACATGGAAAAGATGTTGGAGATGTCAAGATAACACATCGAGCAAACCACCAACTGGCATCATGCAGGTGTATTTGTTCTGGAATCTTGCAGGACAGAAAGTGGCAAGAAGACTGAGACATGGGATAAAAAACGTGAAGACTCATGCACAACCTAATTTTAGCCACCTTCTGTCACGAGAGGGTTGATTATTATTAAAATTATAGAGATATCCTGGACAAAAAGTTGTATCAGGTGATGCCAGGATAGTGCCAGATAAGAGTCTGGTCTTATAAGAAATACCCCCTTTTCTGAAAAGAATAAGGGTGTATCGACATCAAAGGTAGGATTAAGCTGTATAAGTTTCTAGGTATGATGATATTATATGTTCCTAGATTCCTATGGGCTCACTTTCCAGATCCTCCTCTGATTTTATTATTAACTCTGCTAGGGGTATTCTACTAAATTATCTACCAACAAAACTTGAACTCAACTTAAATAATTTAAGTAAGTCTGCTGGTAAACATTTACAATTTATTTATACAGTTTCTCTTTTCTTTTTGAAAAGCTTTAAAAGAAATCAAATTCAATTACAACATTAAATCAATAAAACATTGGAAAATAGTTCAAAGGTATCAAAAGACATTAAATTTGATGAGAGTTCTCACTTTGGTAAATTATCTCTGCTGGAATAATATTTATATGTTTCTAACAATGTTCTTTCACAGTCACTTGAATGTGAAGCTATCACTGGCTATATTTAGGCCCGCACTTTTCATCATAACTGATTGTCTATAATTGTGGTGTAACTCGGATACTCTACAGTTGCCTTGTTTTGCACTCATCTGTAGATTGCAGCTGGTTCCACTTTTGTCCTGGCAGGAAAATTTATTTGAACTTCTTCCCGGCAGTAGGCATTTGGTAACTGGCCCTCTGAACTCAAAGGCGCTTGCACCAGTAGTGCCTTCAGTAGTTGCTGACTCTTATGAGCAGTTGGGTTGACAGGATAAAACCTGAAACATAATAAATGTAACCCCTTTATGGTCCATCACCGTCCCACTATCACAAAGGTTGGGGATGATAGACAGTTTCAGACAGTGCTAGCAGATGCACAGGACATATGTACCAGTAACACGCACATCCATTGTGACTACAATTCTCCTCTACAACCATAGTTAGAGCCATTGTCCATGATTCGCCTCCCTACAATGATTAGGTCTAGTATACAACACTTAAGTAATAGCTTAAACAATCCAGTAAAACAATCGCTTTCATCCTTCCTTACGTTCCTGGTGTGTGTTCCATTCCATCAAGAAATAATTCTTTAAATGCTTTTCTAAACCTACAGACAAGAATAGAGGGGGAAACATCAGAATGGTTTGAAGTACAGAAAGGAGTAAGACAAGGCTGTACCCTTTCCCCTTACCTGTTTAACATTTATGCCGAGAATATCATGAGAAACGTAAGAGATGACCAAGAACACACAGAGTTTGACTCATTTAACATCGGCGGGTACCAGATCCCGGAAATCAGATATGCTGACGACACAGTCC
This sequence comes from Oreohelix idahoensis, assembly GCA_024509875.1. NCBI lineage: Eukaryota > Metazoa > Mollusca > Gastropoda > Stylommatophora > Oreohelicidae > Oreohelix > Oreohelix idahoensis. The sequence continues at coordinate 43,709 of JAMPIV010008446.1, forward strand.
TCCTATCGACCAACCCAAAAGGACTTGAACAATTACTTCTGTCCACCAAAAAACACAGCGAGGCCCAGAATCTATACCTAAACACCAAGAAGACCAAAGTATTGACAACAGACAAAGTAAAGACCAAACCAGAAATTGAAATTGATAACGAAGAACTGGAAAGTGTCAATGAATTCGAATACTTAGGATCAATCATTAACAGCTCTGGCGACTGTGCAGTAGAAATTAAAAGAAGACTTGCAATTGCTTCACATAAGCTAATACAGATGAAAAACCTATGGCAAGGCACAAGCAAAGAAACAAAGTTACAACTGATCAGAGCATGTATATTCCCAGTAGCAACATACGGCTGCGAGACTTGGACACTCAATAAAACAGTTGCAAAAAAGATTACATCATTCGAAATGAAATGCTACAGAAGGATGTTGAGAATACCCTGGACAGAAAAAAAGACCAACAGAGAAGTACTGCACTCACTAAACGTACAGGAACATTGGCTCCTAAATACCATCGCAATAAGGAAGCTGAAATTTTTCGGTCATATAAAAAGACATAATAGTCTGGAAAAAACAGTGATGGAAGGCATGGTCCCTGGAAAAAGGGGAAGGGGTCGACCTAGACGACGGTGGACCCAGGACATCACAGAGAGTCTGAACTTGTCTTTGGCTGATGCAGGTCGACTTGCCCAGAATCGTGATGCGTTCAGAGCAGCTGTAATGGAGACAACGTTCTGGAAAGAATACGTCACATGATGATGAAACCTACAGACACATTTTTACCACCATTCTCAATTATTTGAATATATATCTTGGCAGTGTTTTGCCTCCAGAAATTTCACAATGGTTCAAAACACATCTACACATTTCCTAACGCACACTGTAATTAATCAATAGAAAAATATATAAATATGTAAATATGTAAATATGTAAATATGTAAATATAAATATATAAATATATAAATATATAAATATATATATATATATATATATATATATATATATATATATATATATATATATATATATATATATATATATATATATATATATATATATATATATATATATTTATATATATTTATTATATTTATTATATTATTTATATATATATTATATATATATATATATATATATAATATATATATATATATATATATATATATATATATATATATATATATATATATATATATATATATATATATATATATATATATATATATATATATATATATATATATATATATATATTCTTTCTTACCCTCAGGCACATACAGTCGAGCTGTTAATGTTCGTAATGGTCTGCTCTCGGTTACGAAAGGCAAAGGCACTATTCACTAACACTTTTTGTGCTCGCTGTAATTTTCCAAATACGACTGGCCTATTTCCGTTTAGAACACCCGCTATATATATAGCCCAAGGTCTGACGCCCGAGGAGGTTTCCTGCTTACTAGTATTTTGCGTTCAGAAAATTATGCAAAATCTGCCTATGTGTACAAATCAGGAAAACTAAGATTTCATTTATCTACGTTATTCCTGGAGCGATTTTCTTCATCTAAAGCTTAAAACACGCCCTGTATTATTCTACATTTTCCTAGCTAATAGTCTTTTACTTTCCTAAGTGCATTTTATTCTATGCGTACTCTAAAAAGCAAAATTATGGACTAACCTGAGGCTTCCATGCATTCAACCAGATATTTCTCTTAATATACTACTGGTTGTAAAAGTCTCTGCACAGACGTGTAGAGCAATATTTCCAATATCGTATTGGTGACCTCTTCCAGGTGGTACTTCTTTCCTAAGTCTGTAATCAATTGTCATCCTGCACTCGTTTGCACAGATTAGTCCTGGCCATTTTGACTTTACAATGCTTTAGTAAACACGGCATAAAGGTACCTTCTGATTGGTCCGTGTATCAAGCAGTTCTTACAAAGTATGGAGCGCGGTTAGGTTAGAGTTACTTAGAATAACTTGTTGTGAATCAGACGAATTCACGACACCTTCTATGACATACTTATGGGAGCACCAGTCCTATTCTTTCTTTGTCGCATCAGAGACCCCCGGGAAGTACACGGGGCATTTGCAATATAGACCAACTAAAATACAAATACGCTGTTGTTGTTGTGTAACTAGGGCTGCTGAGCTTCTCGCTCTCTTGCAGCCAATACCAAGTTGAAGATTCCTTGGTATTATCTACACTGTAGATCTAGGCTTTTCATGCGGCTTTTCTACCATAGCGAAACATGTTGAGTTGAAGTCATGAGCTCCAGTTTCTCCACCTTAGCTTGCATTAAAAACAAAATTATCATATCTGGTCTCAAGCTAGGAGGAAGAAGCACGTAGCATACTGTGTGTCACGGGTTGCCTCCCCTTTTCTCTGCAGTTATGGTCCAACAATGCCCAAAACCTAGAGTATATAATGTGGGTCTTCAAAGGAATCTACCTTCGCACAAGAGTACTCTTGGCAGAGATACAGATAAAAGGATGATGATGCTTGTACCTCGAGGGAGTGTTTACAAGATAATTCAAAAACAATGCTGAATGAGACTGAGAGTTGTTAACTTTGTATCTGCCCGACACCTTTTATGAAGAATTATTATGTATTTTAGCTCGTTCAAGCCCTCAACTAATTTAATTCAGGGAAATCTTAATTCAGTAGCTCTATTTTAAGTGTGCTTAAGGCGACTGAGACATACGTGTGTAGTACACTCAAAATGATTAAATCAACTATAAATTTGTATATATACAAATAACAAATTTTATAATAAATTATATTTAGCAGTGTAAAATGAATAATTCTCTTTTAAAAGAAGTTTATCATCACAGGGTGATGTTACGGATATTGAGGGAATTTTTCGGAAACGTTCACTTGGCAGCTTTTAAGTTTGTACTTAGCTGCCAGTACGTATGGTTTCTGGTCCAGCCGATGGTTGGTTCTTTGCAGGTTATGGACTGGTGCACTCTCGTCACTGGTCAAGTCTGGAGGTTGTGAAATACGAGTATGAGGGAGTAATCAGGAAGCTGGTTTATCGTCTTCAAGATCCGTCTGATGATGGTGTCTAGCGTTGACAACAGGCCACACCGACTAGTATAATGAAAGAAGAGAAACAAATACCCTCTTGAGTATTGGATTTCCTGATACACAATCGTGTGCCCCCCCCCCCCCCCTTTTTCATTCAACCATCCCATATACCTCTGAACTTTACCCTCTCTGAGCATTAATATTAATCCCAGTGAGCGGAAAACATTCATTACATTTATATTGAATATCTTTACATTTGCACTGGTTGAAAAGGTGAATAATATAATAAGTATGTACATCAGTTCTATCATCATCCACTCCCTGCTCTATATGGATCTTGGGACTACCTCTGCTTTTGGTTCTCTATGAGAAACCCGCATTAAAGCAGTCACCATCTCTTGCAGTGGTGGTTCATGAAATCATCATTCTATATGTTAAAGTTGCCAGCCTCGTATGATTTGGACATCCATTAGCAACTTTCACATGCAAAATATAGAATTTTAAAATGTACAATTCACTCTAAAATCTCTTTAGGAATACTGACTCCTGGCTCAGAGCATTAATTTAGGCAACTTGTTTAAGATGCCTCTTTCACACGCGGTCTGGGGTATTACTTTACACTAGGTTCCCACTCTGACTTTGTGTTTCAGATTCCTATGTTTCCGGTGTAGGAGGTAGGAAGGACTGTACAGTAGGGAAGACTGTACAGTGCCTCCTACCTGACGGTAGCGGACACTGTACAGTGAGCAGTACCTAGGTACCGCCCACTGTACAGTGAACCTTACCTGCTAGGTAGGAAGCACTCAACATGGGTAGGAAGGACTTAACATTTTAAAGGTTAAAAAAAAAAAATGGAAATCCGTACATAAATATAATTATGTCTGTATTGTATGTATTGAGAAATGGATGTGCCAGTAAAACCAAGGCCATAATACATGATAATTGAGTTCATTTTTCTACTTGACTGTGTATAAATAAAGAAAATTAATAAAGTAAAACTGGATAGATGACATTCCTTCGACATATAGATCTAACCAACGAAAATCAGTATGCGTCAGTTAAAAATCTGTTAAACATATGTATATAGCTTATTTAGTAACTACTATTACCAAAGTTAGTTGCTTATCCTTTACAGGACGTGGCAATCAACTCCAGCTTTTATTGGCTGTTTGTGATTTTTCTAGGCAATTTTTTTCATTCAGTAGTTTGCCATTGCTTTCTGAACGGTACGGCGCTTATACCATTGTTAAAAATCCACACAAAGCGATCTGATACCAAGCCGCCTGCAGCAGGTTTCGAACCTGGTATATCTGATTATGAAACTGCGTTCATATCCATTAGGCCACAGACGCCGACACTATTACCAAAAGAGCATTAAAATCTATTTTTTACCTTAACATAAAAAGTGAAATAATGTATAACGTCATCTGCTCGCATTGTGAAATGTGTTATTGTTGTTTGCGTTCGCTGGCCTTTTCTAAGCGGTATGTAGTCTTACGTTGTGTCGTAGTTTACAGCTGAGCTGCGATATCTGCGCCTTTCGGCCCGACACATCCGATTTCAGCACTCAATTTTTACGGGTTTGCTTTCCCTGCCATCTCACGCCCATATGTATGCTTTACCTCATGTCCATACAATGGTGTAGTGAAATGACTGCGCCAATGCATTGTGAAACAAATCTTCTGTGTCCAGATCACTTATACCGGAGCGGGCAACGAAGCTTATTTTTTCGTCCGTAATACGTTTACTTGTAATCGAGTTAAGCTGTTGTAGATAACTAGCTATTTTGAATACAAGAGCACATAAAAAAAATAATAAAAAAACACGAATCTTTATGAAAGCTTTTTAAAAAAATCATTTTTCGTTTAATGTTGACAATTTTCACATCTGATTTTCAGTGATCTTCATTATTATTTTTTTTATAGTGGCAATAAAAAGATCGTGTTTCTTCCATGCCCGAATAATTAAACGGGTTTATCTCTCTTCCAGGTGCTTTTGAGTCTCAACTTCCTTACTTGTGTGAAGTATTTATGACCTTTAACGTGAAGCGTTCACGGTAATGGGCAGTTAATGATGCAACCAGTCCTAGAAGACGTTTACACTTGTTTGTTATCACGTATAACCTAATTAACATGCAGAGTAGGAAAGCAATAGGTGATACCACTTACGGATGGCAAAATCCCACAGAGCTGGCACTTTTAACCGTGGCCTTGTTTTATCAGGAAGTTCAAAGAAAGAAACTATAATTGAGGGACTTGAGAACTATAGCTACTATTGAGCTCTAAAAGAAAGTTGAATTTACAATTTAAAGTAATTACGAACACATTTCAAATTGTGAGAAGAACTCTATTCGTGATGAGAAGCAACGGAAACGTTCATTCATTATGTAAAAATAAACTTACTTTAAAATGAAAGTGGTAAACTCCTTAAACAGTTTTCCAAAATGAATAATTATACTTATTGATAAGTACAACTTTTTTTTTTTTTTTTTTTTTTAAATTTTTTGCACTCAGTACTGTAAATATTGCATGCATGTTTAAAATCACTGACCAGTTCAACTAAGTGCATGTCATAGCGCTTTTATTTCTTCACAGTTTAATATATAATACTGTAAGTTATCATTATAAATAAAATATTTCATGTAAAACTAGTAACGGTTGTCATGTCTTAAATTATTTAGAGGTACAATTATATCCAATTATTTATTTATTATTTATTTATATTTATTATTTATTTATATTTATTATTTATTTATACATTTATTATTTATTTATATATTTATTGAACGTCCGTTTAAATGAGTGGTTAGAGCGCTGGTCTCTCTCGGCATAGGTGCTGGGTTCAATTCACGGTAACGACCCGCTCCAGTCTACTCAGCTGTAAATGGATACCTGACTTTGCTCGTGAGTTAAGGAAGAAAAAGGCAGCGAGAAAGAGAACTTGTCACCTCACCTCTCGATGCTGGACCCAGTATAGTTAAGTCTCTTACACTTCACTCCACTACGGCAGTATCTGCAATGGGACCAGCCTTACCTTATATTTATTATTCACTGCCCAAATTATGATCCCACTACACGCACCATACCGCACTACACGCACCATACCGATACCTGTTTGGAATGAATATTGAAATAATAATTTCCTACCATACATTTTAGACGAAATTAGAAAAATTTCATAAAATTTGTTTACACACTATAAATGAATAACTTATAAAGCAAACATAAAAACGTCTTTACTCTTTATCTCTCCAGTCTTTTGTCCTATAAAGGAAGGAAAGATGGAAATATCTGCCTAATGGATTATAATAATTACAACGCAGTGCGATATACCATTTTATTTTTTTCAGACAAGAATTACTGTACAGTGCGTGTTTCCGGATACGTCCTTCCTACCTCCTACTGTACAGTGCTTCCTGCCTGAGTTAAGTGCCTGCTACCTAGGCAAGAATCACTTGTCCAGTGTTCCCTACCTGATGGTAGGAAGCACTGTACAGTGCGTGTTGGCCGGGTACATCCTTCCTGCCTCTTACGCCGGCTTTCCGTGTTAATGTAGGTAGAGTTTTCCTGGGATATAAGTCCACAAGATGCTCAAACAAGGTCCGGTCCAATATATTGGAATTCTGATCCTATTCCTTACTCGGTGTCGTAGATTTTCGATAGGAGAATTAAGACTAGGTTTGGTCCCTTCTGAATAGGTTTGAATAGGTGATAGACTCAGTGAGAGTTAGTGAAAGGTAATAGAATTTCCACACACGTGAGATGATAGATTTTGATATAGTGGCTGTCTCTGAAAGCGAAAAGAATTCTTCTCTCTCTCTCACCTATCTTCTACAACAGTTGTTACAGCGTCAGACAGACTACACCAATATACAGATTACGTATATTTCTATCACTCACAGGCACGCACATACACGTGACGACAGGTAAACACACAGACGTGGGAAAACTATAACAATGATATATATATATTATCTAGAACGAGCTGACCAAACACTATTATTAAGTTCAAGAGCGATTTTAATATCAGGAAAAAATCGGCTCACAACATCAAAGAAAGTACATCAAGGAGAATACATATACACATAGTCATAAAAATTCAAGGAAATGTTGCAAGGATGATCGCCCCCTTATAGTGTTAACTCTAGGTTTAGCCCAGCCCCGTTAAGAGAACAGATGATGGCGTCAGAGTCACAGATACAGAGGGTTTGATTCTAAGAGTTTTCGTTGTTTTATCTCGTAATTATATGCACAGAGTTTGAAAAAAAAAATCTGATTTAACCTAAGACAAAAACACAAGAAACTCTAGCCTTAGCAACAAATTATGCAGATTGAAAAAAAAAACAAATAGGACAGCAACAGGGTGTCAAAGATATAATAGTGAAAATATCACTCAAACCAGCGTACACTCATTCATTCCGCCATGGCCTCTCATACAGGTACTCACGACTTTGCTCGCTGCCTCTTGGAACACACTGATTTTAGATTTTCACACAGACTCAAAAAAATGCAGTCTTCTGCCAAGAAGTCCCCAGTTCCAAAAGACGTATTTAACTCGGAGTCTCCGGGAACGACTACTTGGGTGTGCAAATTTTTTCAAATGTCTGATTAAGTCACCTAACAGTTATTCCAGGCGCGGGAGTTAGCAGAGCACAGTGTCAATAGCGTAGGTTTCTAGAAATGATGAATGTCAGGTCGGTGCCTTCCCTCAGTATAGGATTCACTTTAGTCACACCACAGATTTGTCCACAAAAAAAAATATATATATATAGTCGGGAAATGTTAGTTAATACTTGAAGTATTTCGCGCCACCAGGCAGAAAGATTACGTAGAGTTTTTTTTCTAGAAGAAATTAAGATCTGGCTCCAAGGTCCAGTATTTATCATTACAGTCTTTGAAAACCCGTTATTGGGATATAGTATTTCTGGCTAACTCGGGTTGCATATGCACTGTTAGACCAGTGGTACTTAAGAAACCCACGTGGTTCAAAATAAGGGCTGTCTATTTCTTCACAAGTATGGAAACTACTACTAGGTGCTGGTAAAGTTAGGGTCACCCCAAAACTTTCACTGTGTGGAGGAAAAATAACACATATAATATAATAAACAGAATCTGTACTGGTTATAACTTACATTTAAACTTGCAAGCAGAGAGCTTTGCTTATCATTTAAACTTCCCGTGACGTAAGTTATATTTAAAAATCAGCAATCCTCATGAATTAGGAACACGTGCGTATTCCGTCACCATTCATGAGGCTCGATTCTAGAGTTTATACGTTAGTTTAGAAAAATACACTCGACTGAGTATTAGCAGTTAAATTAAATTCATAAATAGCTACTCTTGCCGTTATAAGCTAGAGATTTTAATTTTATTCTGCTTTCCACTGAATGCTTCCCTAGAAAATATAATAGCCTACCACTTTATTTCTCTTCTGCGCTAAAGAAATAGATTAAAATGAATTAAGCGATTTAACACTTTAACACTCACAAAATCTATATATCTATCATATTAATTACCTCAACCACAGAATTACAGGTAGTCGCACAACTTAAGAATAAAAATGCTGAAAATATTTCTGGAAGTCTAGAAGTTCGACAAATTGCCGAAACAAACTGAGATCTTCGCTAACAGCTATTCTGTTTACGAGCAACCTATCTACTGTGAGTCTATGAGCGAGAATGAAATTAAAGTTTCAAACTTGGCCAATATCTTTAAAATCGGACACAGGATCCTAATCTTATTTCGCCAAGCGAAATAGTCTCCCCTGTCCGTATAACACCTTCGTCCGCTTATCGCGTGACGTAACAGCCATCAGTGGCCGAGGGCTTGCATGAGTTGCAAATCTCAGACCACCGTCTGCAGTGCGGAGTGGATTTTCACGCTAAGCCGGGTTTTTCCTGACGAAAAACCTCATGCGTTTACTGAAATGCAGACTCTCTGTCTACTTTCCATGTCCCTCGGGTGAATTTTCACGCCCCAGGCCAGAGACCCTCAGACGAATGTCTAGCGAATGCTGTAAATTCACGCCTATCGTCCGACCAGCGCGACTGACATGTACGCAATACCACCCAGGTGCGATTCTCAGTTTTAGAGAAAGGAAAACAGGTAAAGTTTGCGAATTATATGAAAATAATATTCGCAAAACGAATGGATGAAAAAATGTACAGGAAAAAAAGAAATACAGAGATAATAAAAGAGATAATTCGGGTGAAAGAATAGGAAGAAGATGTAGGAAATTAAATGAATATAAACCCTACGTGACAGAGCCTCCCCCCTTTAAGATATGGAAGCACTCCATGTCTACGTTATGGAGTTTAATTTCCTATAACCGTAGCTTCGGGGTGTCTGTCTTCTTCCCTCTCCTCTTCCCCCTCCATCTCTGTCCAATTCCTACTCAAGTCCACTCCTCAAAGTTTCCTTCCCCTGGAATGTCTCATATGCGCGCTTGAAAGAGCGTCGCCGCTTCTGACATTTTTGAAAGATTTCCTGTGATAGCGGTGGAATATCCCTGCCACTATCGTCATCTTCGTCAGTTTTGGCGATCGTCAGGAGATGGTCGGAGGTTGGCACTGGTTTTTCCAAGTATCTCTTTAAGAGATTTAAATGGAAAACCTTCTCCTTTCCTTCAATAGAGATCTGGTAGTTAGCCTTAGAAATCTTTTTCAGGACGGTAAACGGCCCTTGCCATCCGATCTTCAGTTGGTTGTTCTCGGTAGGGAGCAACACCAAAACTTTCTCTCCTGCTTCCAGTTCTCTCTCTTCCGCGACTTTCCTGTATCGGTTAGCGTGCTTGGTGCGTGCTCGCTTAAAGTTAGTCGTTGCTAGGTCCCACCCTAGTTTCAACCGTTCCTTTAAAACCGACACATATTTACTGGCTGAGACAACTGTCTCATCAGCCTTCTCGTCTGTCAGAGACTGAAGTAAGGCTTCAAGCGGGCCCTTAATGGGTCTGCCGAATAAGAGTGTAGCTGGCGGAAATCCTGTGGAAGTATGAGGAGATTCTCTGTAGCCAAATAATGCTGCAGGAATACAGAGATCCCAATCTTCAGGTTTCACTTGTGCCAGCTTACTTAGCATCATGGTGAGGTTTCCATTAGCACGTTCCACGAGCCCATTTCCGGCCGGAGTATATGGCTTAGTGTGGATGTGCTGGGTCCTCAAGATCTTAACGATCTCATCCATCAACAGGTTTCGGTATGGAGATCCATTATCCGTCAACACTTGCTGAGGGAATCCCAACCGAGTGAAAATCTGCACGAGGGCTTCTGCGACATGCTTGGCATCTGCGCATGTTAGCGGGATAGCTTCTGCCCATAAAGTGCATGTATCGACTAAGGTCAGGATGAACCTGTTCCTTCTTTTAGTCCTTTCGAAAGGCCCTAAAATGTCGATCACAACCCGTTCGAATGGTGTTCCCATTATTGGCATTTCACCCATGTGGACTGGGGGTGTCCGTTGCTTGGGTGGTACACGTTGGCACTGGGCACAGGATTTGACGTACCTGATAATATCAGTATTCACTCCTGGCCACCAATAATGAGTGGTTATACGTTGGTTTGTGGCGTTCTGTCCCATATGTCCGCTAAAGGGAAGAGAGTGCCCCATTTCTAGGATTTGGCTTCTGTACTGTTTCGGTACTAGGAGCTGGTTGTAACCTTGGTCAGGCTTGCCCGTTCTCCGATAAAGTACGCCATCCTCAGAAAAAATGTCCCCGTGCTGTTTTGGTTCCTTCGCCATGGGCAGTTTCCTAAAGCAGGGTGCCAAGGTAGGGTCCTTGTATTGCGCTTCTTTAAGTTCCATAGGTAACAAATTTGGCGCAGGCTCCCGTTCCTTCTTGGTTTGCCCTCTTATAGTTACTGCTGCCACAATCGGCTCTTCCGGTTTCCCAATACACACGTATCTCCCGCCAAGTATGACTGGGTAGATGGGATCATCCATAACAGCCGCTTTGATCACACCTCTGACAAAGTCAGAGTGTATCTCCACCAATGCGATGGGAAGCGCTGTAGGTGCATCACTCTTACGAACTCCACAAAGTTTGACGGTCTCTCCTGTCTCTTGACCGGGTTTAACCAGGTTTCTGGCAACAATGCAATCGTAAGAAAGCCCCGTGTCAAATAAGCAAGAAGTTTGAGAACCGTTCAAAATAACAATACCTCGCGTTGAGGGTCTATCCCCAACAGGTTGGGAATCACTGTCAATAATTCCGCCTTGCGAGACTGTCAATAAGCATCCGATGCGTTTTGGCTCGGTGTGCTCGGTCTGATCATATGTCCCGTGCTCAGGGGTTCTCCCTTTGCCACCTTGTCCTTTCTGGCTGCGCTGCCATGTAGGGCGGTCGGGTTGATCAGACTGTTTGGGGTGGTTGGTTGGGGTACTTGTTCTTGTAGAACTTGGATTTTTCAGGAGGGGGGTTTTGAGGTCCAGTTTCTCTGTGGTTATTTTGGTTAGAAGCCTGAGAAGATTGCTCTAGGTTATGTTTTCGAAAATGCTCCTCTGTCGGTTTCCGCTTTGTGGCCGGTAGTTCAGCCAGCGCATTGTGATAACGCTCAGACTTTTCCAAAATGTCTTCAAGTTTTTCTGCCCCCTGCTCAGCGAGAAATCTCCGGGTATCAGCAGACAAAGTGTTCTTTATTTGTTCAGTTAGAACAAGTTCCTCAAGACCTTCATAGGTAGAGGGGAGCTGCGAAAGCTCAAGGCACTTTGTTAGATATCCCTTAAGACGAGATGAGAACTGGTGAAAAGTTTCAGAATTCTCTTTCCGGCTGTTGCGAAACAGTTGCAAAAACTTGCGAGCGTTCATTTCAAAGCGCTCCAGTAACGCTTTCTTCAACACATCGTAGTCGTCTTGTTGGCTACTTTCCAGCTTAGAATAAACATCATAAGCAGAACCTTTTAGGGCCTGGGAAAGTTTCATATTCCAACGCGACCTCTCTAACCCGTACAGAGTTGCAATTTTCTCAAATTTTTCTAACCATGTGTCAATCTTCTCATTTGGACAAGGAAAAGATTCAAGAGTGAAAGACATAGCATTTAGTTGAAGAGATTGAGTGTTAGCAGGGTCAGTTAAGGAAGAATGAGGAGAAGACTCTCCATTGCTGGAGGTAGAGGCAGCCCCACGCCTTTGGAATTCCAGAGTTTTAAGAGCTAACTCATGCTGTCTCTCTTCTCTCTCCTTCTCATGCTGTCTCTCCTTCTCTCTTTCCTCATGCTGTCTCTCCTTCTCTCGTTCCTCATGCTGTCTCTCCTTCTCTCGTTCGTTCGCCCTGCGAATTTCCATTTCCTCGTCCATCTTCTTCTGCTGTAAAAGACGGTCTTCCCTTTCCCTCTCTCTAGCTTCTGCTTCTTTCCTCTTGAGTTCTTCTTTTTCCTCTTTAGCTTCAGCTGCTTTCCTCTCCGCATCATATCTCTCAAGTTCGTCTCTGACAAAAGCTTTCGCTTCCTCTCCTTCCAGTCCCTCCTCTCTCGCTTCGTCCCTGAGAAGTTGTCTAAGCTTTGCCCTCTCGGCCATATTAGGTCAGTGACTGAGACTAGTGGAGAAAGAAAATGGGAAAAAGGATACCCTAGTTCCTACCACTTACGAGAAAAAAAAATGTACCAAAAATTCAAAAGATGATATCCTTAACCCTGGGATACCTCCTCCAGAATAAAAATCTAACTATCGCTGCTATTAATCGGCACTAAAGCACTCAATGCAAAACACGACTACGCCAAATAAATGGTAGTTAAGATTACAACTGAAAAATAAGTTGCTACAGTGGAAAAGCAAAAGAATATTGCAAAAATTAAAGAGAAAAATAATCCCTTAATTTTTAAAAATCCACTATAAGTTCGCCCCTGAAGTCAGATCGGGTAAGGGAGGGAATTAATCTGGACAAAAAGTCCGAAACACACTCCTTAACTTAGTTCAAAAACGCCGTTCTGCCTCAGTACCCAGTGAATGTTATACACTCACCACTTTACCAGCATTTAGTATTACAATCAGCAGTTAACATATATCCCGACAAAATCAACCTGTAACCAAAATGTATATTATTCAAAGATGCTGTGGAAAAAAAAAAAAAACTTATTAGTTTGTGTGGTCAGCACGCCCGTAAACAGATCGCTAGTCTAGGGGGTAATATTTTTTTAAAAGATACACAGTCACAAGACATCACACTCTTACTCTATATCAGAATACAGAATCTTAAGTTCAAAATCCAGATAGACGAGTCCACATTTGTCGTACTCGTCTTCCTATTCTAAGTTCAAAAATCCTACGGACGAGAACCCATTTGTCGTAGCGCCTTAGGATTTTGGGTTCAATTCCCGGTAACGAGCGACCATTTGTCGTAGATTTTCGATAGGAGAATTAAGACTAGGTTTGGTCCCTTCTGAATAGGTTTGAATAGGTGATAGACTCAGTGAGAGTTAGTGAAAGGTAATAGAATTTCCACACACGTGAGATGATAGATTTTGATATAGTGGCTGTCTCTGAAAGCGAAAAGAATTCTTCTCTCTCTCTCACCTATCTTCTACAACAGTTGTTACAGCGTCAGACAGACTACACCAATATACAGATTACGTATATTTCTATCACTCACAGGCACGCACATACACGTGACGACAGGTAAACACACAGACGTGGGAAAACTATAACAATGATATTGTGGTGAAGTGGGATGTTATAAATATTTATAGGGGACTTAGTGTACTGACTGAGATCAGCTGTGAAGGTATCTATATCTAATAAGAGTAGTGTATTATAGATAACCTTACTTGCTGCCACATATATATATATATCTCAGTCAGAATTATTCTGGAATAGTGTGATGACTACGTTGTATGTCTAGGGTATGTGTATGATGAAGTGTAAGTCATAACAACAACAGACAGATAAACAATTTAATTTATTCCACCACACTTGACAACACTGTGACACTCACATACATATAACACTCTAAAGGATACCTTAAAGGAGTCACTGATAACTTTTCAAATAACAATATGTATTCATTGCTGTTATGAATGAATATGTGTCCTGATTCAAATACAAAGGGAACCAGGAATCACAATCAATTTTAATTACAAGTTATATGTACAGAATTTCTCAATATGAATATTGTAGTGACATATATTATTAAAAGTATCCTATGTGTGTCAGTTGTGTAGTAGTAATATGAGGTAATACTGGTTTTGTTTTGTTCAAGCTCTGTTGGTATTTGTCATCATGACTTCAATAGTTTGTCTTTATGGGAGCTAGTATTGGAGATGTTCTCAGTTCCTGTTATTAAAACAATTTACTTCCCCTCTTAAGTTTATGTTACACTGTTATTTTAAGATGGGGTACATAATTTTGAGCTCAGCTGGCCACATCAGCTTATCTTGCGTGATGGCGGCAGGAAAATACTCCTCTGCTCGATTTCTCCCCTGTGCTCTGGAGACACCTCACTGATAGCTAAATGGACCAAGGAGTATGCTGTCCGACTCTGGATTCAGCAAAGCTCTGACCAGGTGCTGCTCAATACCATCAAGACCACGGTCCCTGAAAACAAGAAGGATGTACCTTCTACTTCATAACTAATTGATACTCTCTTTTTACACTGAGCACAATACATCACAAACATTGAGTTCAGAGCGTTAGGCCAACTGTCAGCTTCATCTGAAATACTTTATACCAGCATTAACCTCCTTAATGGTTACTACGCCTCTGCACTTCCAGCATTATTTCTGTCTAATCAATAATCTAGGTGTCAGTGTACTGTTTGGCCATTCCATGCAGTTTTACTTTCCTCCGACACCTTCTGTTCAGGCTGGAGCATTATAGGCTTTACATCATGTTTGCTACTGAACTACACATATATACAGGCATAAATTAACAATTCACATTCAATTTTCATTAAAAGATACTGAATGTTTCAAGCTTACCACAATTCATGGAAACAAACACAGATACGTTGATTAGCAATAAATTCTGGCACAAATACTGGCACAAATTCCCATCTGCTTATGTTCCAGGCTTTTATTTTAGCAAAAATGTGAGCTGGCTTCAACGCACTGTTGCTTTATCAAGCTTATTTGAACTAGTGGTCTCGAACTAACGCTCCTAAGTGAGTATATCAGCGAGTCTGGCCAATGGAGCCACGTTTCGACAAGGGTTTGAAAAAATTTTAACTTCCTACGTCTCCCCTAACAACCAAATATAGTATTTATAGTCCGACCAATCGTGTTTAGTCTTATATTTGTTGCGCTCCAATCAATTTGGAGTTTACATGGTAGGCTATTTCCGTACGCAAGGTTTTTTTCAAACACGTTATAAAAAAATTTTATGAGCAGAAATGATTTCATGCTGTCAGGCATCCCCAATATTTTATTTTGGTTATAACTTGTTAATTCCTAGACTATTTGCATAACGTTGTACATATTCTTTGACAGCAAGCCCCAAGGAACCCAACTATACAAATTTAAAAGAGCTAAGTGGCTGCGTTCAAAATATGTATTTTCTAGGATAGTCGTGTAGTTGTTTTTTTAAGAAATACAGCACACGTTTCATTGAAGAAAGCGGGTAATAATATAGTAGGCTTTTACTATCAACGTGAAAGCGTTACAATTTGCAGACGAAGCATAAAACAAAGGGGATTTCGAGTACATTCCTTGTGACAGCACTGTTATTGTACCATTGCTCTTTTCTTTATTAGAATTTATTTGTTACGCTTTACATTTACCTTTTAATTTATATATGTGGATTAGAATATTCCACGACAGATATATATATATTATCTAGAACGAGCTGACCAAACACTATTATTAAGTTCAAGAGCGATTTTAATATCAGGAAAAATCGGCTCACAACATCAAAGAAAGTACATCAAGGAGAATACATATACACATAGTCATAAAAATTCAAGGAAATGTTGCAAGGATGATAGCCCCCTTATAGTGTTAACTCTAGGTTTAGCCCAGCCCCGTTAAGAGAACAGATGATGGCGCCAGAGTCACAGATACATAGGGTTTGATTCTAAGAGTTTTCGTTGTTTTATCTCGTAATTATATGCACAGAGTTTGAAAAAAAAATCTGATTTAACCTAAGACAAAAACACAAGAAACTCTAGCCTTAGCAACAAATTATGCAGATTGAAAAAAAACAAATAGGACAGCAACAGGGTGTCAAAGATATAATAGTGAAAATATCACTCAAACCAGCGTACACTCATTCATTCCGCCATGGCCTCTCATACAGGTACTCACGACTTTGCTCGCTGCCTCTTGGAACACACTGATTTTAGATTTTCACACAGACTAAAAAAAAATGCAGTCTTCTGCCAAGAAGTCCCCAGTTCCAAAAGACGTATTTAACTCGGAGTCTCCGGGAACGACTACTTGGGTGTGCAAATTTGTTCAAATGTCTGATTAAGTCACCTAACAATTATTCCAGGCGCGGGAGTTAGCAGAGCACAGTGTCAATAGCGTAGGTTTCTAGAAATGATGAATGTCAGGTCGGTGCCTTCCCTCAGTATAGGATTCACTTTAGTCACACCACAGATTTGTCCACAAAAATATATATATATATATATATAGTCGGGAAATGTTAGTTAATACTTGAAGTATTTCGCGCCACCAGGCAGAAAGATTACGTAGAGTTTTTTTTTCTAGAAGAAATTAAGATCTGGCTCCAAGGTCCAGTATTTATCATTACAGTCTTTGAAAACCCGTTATTGGGATATAGTATTTCTGGCTAACTCGGGTTGCATATGCACTGTTAGACCAGTGGTACTTAAGAAACCCACGTGGTTCAAAATAAGGACTGTCTATTTCTTCACAAGTATGGAAACTACTACTAGGTGCTGGTAAAGTTAGGGTCACCCCAAAACTTTCACTGTGTGGAGGAAAAAAATAACACATATAATATAATAAACAGAATCTGTACTGGTTATAACTTACATTTAAACTTGCAAGCAGAGAGCTTTGCTTATCATTTAAACTTCCCGTGACGTAAGTTATATTTAAAAATCAGCAATCCTCATGAATTAGGAACACGTGCGTATTCCGTCACCATTCATGAGGCTCGATTCTAGAGTTTATACGTTAGTTTAGAAAAATACACTCGACTGAGTATTAGCAGTTAAATTAAATTCATAAATAGCTACAATTGCCGTTATAAGCTAGAAATTTTAATTTTATTCTGCTTTCCACTGAATGCTTCCCTAGAAAATATAATAGCCTACCACTTTATTTCTCTTCTGCGCTAAAGAAATAGATTAAAATGAATTAAGCGATTTAACACTTTAACACTCACAAAATCTATATATCTATCATATTAATTACCTCAACCACAGAATTACAGGTAGTCGCACAACTTAAGAATAAAAATGCTGAAAATATTTCTGGAAGTCTAGAAGTTCGACAAATTGCCGAAACAAACTGAGATCTTCGCTAACAGCTATTCTGTTTACGAGCAACCTATCTACTGTGAGTCTATGAGCGAGAATGAAATTAAAGTTTCAAACTTGGCCAATATCTTTAAAATCGGACACAGGATCCTAATCTTATTTCGCCAAGCGAAATAGTCTCCCCTGTCCGTATAACACCTTCGTCCGCTTATCGCGTGACGTAACAGCCATCAGTGGCCGAGGGCTTGCATGAGTTGCAAATCTCAGACCACCGTCTGCAGTGCGGAGTGGATTTTCACGCTAAGCCGGGTTTTTCCTGACGAAAAACCTCATGCGTTTACTGAAATGCAGACTCTCTGTCTACTTTCCATGTCCCTCGGGTGAATTTTCACGCCCCAGGCCAGAGACCCTCAGACGAATGTCTAGCGAATGCTGTAAATTCACGCCTATCGTCCGACCAGCGCGACTGACATGTACGCAATACCACCCAGGTGCGATTCTCAGTTTTAGAGAAAGGAAAACAGGTAAAGTTTGCGAATTATATGAAAATAATATTCGCAAAAACGAATGGATGAAAAATGTACAGGAAAAAGGAAATACAGAGATAATAAAAGAGATAATTCGGGTGAAAGAATAGGAAGAAGATGTAGGAAATTAAATGAATATAAACCCTACGTGACACTCGGCTAGCTGTTTGTCTTCTTGACGAGGTGAATTTCACAGGGCTCTAAACCGGCGAAAGTATCAGATTATATTGCAACTTTCGTCCCACGCACTTGGTTGTTACAATCTGACCATGCTCCAATCATAAGTGTTGTTTATGACATCTAGAATTGCCTAGCCATGTGTATTCAGTCATGCGTGTTATGATGGGGTTTATCCCAACAATTTCCTCCGCGTATTTTAAAATATCATTTTAAAATTTAAACACATTACCTCATCTCTCATATATGGCCTGACTTCTTCCGTTCTCTTAAGTAACCTTTCAAATTACGATTTTGTAACATCGCTTGCAGATAGTTTCATTGCTAATTTGTCTACCCAGACTGGTTTCTCTTGAGTAATTACACAGACAATGTCTGGTCGGAAGTGACTTAAGCAATTATCACCTGTACTTTCTTTTGTATTATCCGCCCAAGTGTCTAAACGCGGTTGTAGTGAACAGTGTCCACAGACGGGCATGCGTTACCAATACTTTCCGTTGACTGTCTGAAGTCAGCCTGGTTTAACAACTTAAGCGATTGCAATTGATCCTTACGGATGGTTAATTAGCCGTGAAATAGCACTATTGCAGTATGAAAAGAGGTCAACAAATCTAAGGCGCGGCGATGGGGCAGATCTATGTGCGTAAAATGAAGAAATAAATGGATAGTTGCACAGAGAGAGAGAGAGAGAGAGAGAGAGAGAGAGAGAGAGAGAGAGAGAGAGAAAAAACGAACGGCCAGTTCTGTGACACTGTGCATTCCCGCCATCAAAGGGTCCCCTCCAATATGCGGAGCGAAAATACTGTGTTCTGATCTTGAATGTCCCAAGGAATTGTCACGTCTTATGCAGAACCACTTCCCAGTTTCCGATGCCTATCATGGGTCCATAGTGTGATCATCATGCGTACAGCCAGCAGGTAAAAGGCAGAGTTATATCTGGGGCTCATGTCACTCCTCCAAGCAAAAACTAATAAATGGAATGAAAGACGACGAGAAAGAGGAATATATGAAAGAAAAAAAAAAGGCCACAAGGACGACAAGGAAGTAATTTTACAAAGTGCATCGAGAGCGTTGTCATGGTGACAGTCCCATCACAAGGTCACTGGGGAGTATGGGATCAAGCCACTGTTTCTTGACCTCGTAATGATGTACTGTTTGCTGTCCACTCCAGCCGGGACATTTTCCGGCCGGCTTTGGTCATTTAAATGTAGGAATTGGAGATAATTACTCGCAGTGGGAAGGGGACGGGGGGAATGTACAACTCGTGTGCTGTGGGAATTACCGTAGGTATCTGGTATCACGTCTTCGGATGGCGTTACACATTTGTGTGGCGTTGTAAACACTTAACAACAAAGACTTCTTAACGATTATGAGGATAACTGTGATGATGTTTGTCGGACATTAGTTAAGCGGTTTGGGATATCTGGAGAGTTGACGGGAGATGATTATGGAAGAGAATGAAGTTATTTCCCAACGAAATTAAAAAGAATTAAAAAAAATATTGCGGAAGAAAGACGCTTGACGTGAAATGGGAGAGAAGATAAGAGATACACAGATTAACAAATTCATATATGAGAAAGAGACAAACAGGCAGACAGACAGATACACAAACAGACAGACCGACAAACAAACACTCACAAATAGACAAACAAATATACAGACAGATATATAGATATAGATAGATAGATAGCAGTGGCGTATTCTCTATGTGTGCTGTGCGTGCTGCGCACACCTATGCCCGAAGGAAAATAAAAATTTAATGTATTATTCTATAAAATATTTCTCTTATAATGTTCTGCTTTCGGACCGCACGCATCAGGATAACGGATTTTCCCCACAGAATCTACGAGTATATCTAGTTTCAGTTTCCCAGACGCGTTTTAAGGTGCAGTTTTTTTGGTTGGTAGCAATCGCCCGAAGTGTTATCGGGTAATTCCGTCACTATGCGTGCTGCACCTTTTGGTTTTACGTTTGAAGACTGGTTTGTGTGGATCGGGGTCATGGCCAGATACGTCAATACAATACGAACATGCGTGCGGTGGTCTTGCAGCTCTCGAGTTGTAAAAATCGGCTGTGTCCGTCCAGTGTTTTTTGGGATTAATTTTTGTTAGTTGCCGGGAATGCAGATTATTACAGTGACAGTGAGTTTCAAGTTGTAAGTTAATTAGTATTTCGGAGATAATTGACATATACCCCTAATAACTACCGTTGCGTAATTGAATATAGTTGGTTTTTAAATTAAGAGGGGAAGAAGTTAAATAGTAGGCGTCCATATTCATTTTAAGTAGCAGCGCGCCTAGCTCGCATTACCAGGATACGCC
Source organism: Oreohelix idahoensis (assembly GCA_024509875.1). Classification (NCBI taxonomy): domain Eukaryota; kingdom Metazoa; phylum Mollusca; class Gastropoda; order Stylommatophora; family Oreohelicidae; genus Oreohelix; species Oreohelix idahoensis. The sequence continues at coordinate 64,123 of JAMPIV010008446.1, forward strand.
ACTGATAGATAGATAGATAGATAGATAGATAGATAGATAGATAGATAGATAGATAGATAGATAGATAGATAGATAGATAGATAGATAGATAGATAGATAGATAGATAGATAGGCAGGCAGGCAGGCAGGCAGACAGACAGACAGACAGACAGACAGACAGACAGATAGATAGATAGATAGATAGATAGATAGTGTGAGACAGGCTTAAGTAATAGTGTGAAGTAGAGACACAAGTGACAACAGAAGACAAGCATTCTGGAGAATCAGTACAGCAAGGTGAACGAGAAGACATGGTTCAAATGAACAATTTATAAAATCACGCCTGTTATGAATGGTTGAAATGAGTAGTTTATAAGACTACGGCTATTAAGAACGGTTAAATTGACTAGTCTGTAACACTATGCCTGTTATGAACGGTTAAATCGAACAGTCTATAAAGGAAGCATCCCGCTTGTAAGCGGTTTAAAATTAGACAACAGCCTTTCTGTTAGAAGGTTAAAATGAACAGTTTCTAAGACTATGCTCTTTATGTCAGAGGGTTAAAATGAATAGTTCATAAAGAAGGTATGCTTTCTGTTAGGAGATTAAAATGAACCGTTCATAAGACCACAACTTTTCTGTTAGCAGGTTAAAATAAATAGTTCATTAGACTACAGTCTGTCTGTTAGATGGGTTAAAATGAACAGCTCATAAGATGTATCCTTTCTAAAAAGGTTAAACTGAATCGTTCATACAACTAGAGCACTTCTGTCAGAAGAGTAAAATTAACAGTTCATAAGACTGCATCCTTTCGGTTTAAAAATTAAAATGAACTGTTTATAAATCGACAATATTTGTATGAGAAGGTTAAAATGAACAGTTTATAAATCGACAATATTTGTATGAGACGGTTAAAATGAACAGTTTATAAAAGGACAATATTTGTATGAGAAGGTTAAAATGAACAGTTTATAAATCGACAATATTTGTATGAGAAGGTTAAAATGAACAGTTTATAAATCGACAATATTTGTATGAGAAGGTTAAAATGAACAGTTTACAACGAAAGAATTGGACTAAAGCAACCTCATGCATATCGTACAAGGCGACTAATATGAGGTTGTGCTTGCACCTCGCAACCTCACCAAATAAATCTAAAGAGAAGGTCAGGTACTCATGTACAGCTAGCTACACTGGAGTGTAACGCATGTGTATGTGTATGAAGCTAAAGATGAGTTCTACGAGAATCTAGCAGCAGTAATCAAAAGCATACCTAGGCAAGAACAGCTTGTTCTCCTTGGTGACTTTAACGCTAGAGTGGGTGCCGATAATGTTTCATGTCTGGGCAGGTTTGGTATTGGCAAGATGAATGAAAATGGACAACGGCTCTTAGAGTTGTGCGTCCACCATGACCTCTGCGTGACCAACACCCACTTTCAGACAAAACCCCAGCATAAGGTGTCATGGAGACACCCACGATCCAAGCACTGGCACCAACTTGACCTGATTCTCGTCAGAAGGCCACTCCTCAGGTCTGTGCTCTCCACGCGCTCGTACCATAGTGCAGACTGTGACACAGATCACTCCTTGGTTTGCTGCAAAATCAGAGCACAACCAAGAAAACTCTATCGTGTCAGACATGAAGGGAAACCACGCATTGACACCAGCAAGATGTCAGACCCTTTCATGATCGCTCAATTCACTGCGACCTTCAAGAAAGTGCTCAGTAGCCCTCAGCATGGTGATACTATTACAGAGAACTGGGAGCATCTACGGAACACCATTCAAAGTACTGCACTTGCCACCTTTGGTAAGAAAACAGCAAAGTCAAATGACTGGTTTGATGCTTCATCAGATGTGATGGCACCTGTCATTGAAGCTAAGCGCAGTGCTATGAATGAATACAAACGTTCACCGAGTGCCAGAACCCTACAGATCCTGAGGGCTACGAGAAGCAAAGTTCAACAAACTGCTCGACGCTGTGCAAATGACTATTGGCTCCAGCTCAGTGAGAGCATCCAGATCGCAGCGCAAACAGGCAACATTAGACAAATGTATGACGGTATAAAGAAAGCACTTGGCCCCCATAAAAGTAAGACGGGACCGCTAAAAACCATCAGCGGAGAGAAGCTAACCGATAAGGGTAAGCAGATGGAGAGGTGGGTCGAGCACTACTCTGAGCTTTACGCTAGAGAAAATACCGTTACGCCTGCAGCCCTTGATGCTGTCAATAGTCTGCCAACTATGGAGGAGCTGGATGCCGAACCAACATTAGAGGAACTCAGCAAGGCCATTGATAGCTTGGCCTCTGGCAAAGCACCAGGCAGTGATGGGATTCCTCCTGATTTAATCAAATGCTGTAAGAGCACGCTATTACATCCCCTGCATAGGATGCTGTGCCAGTGCTGGGAAGAGACAACTATTCCTCAAGACATGCGAGATGCCAAGATTGTAACACTGTATAAAAATAAAGGAGACAGAAGTGATTGCAATAACTACAGAGGAATCTCTCTTCTTAGTATTGTTGGTAAGGTTTTTGCCAAAGTCATCTTAATGCGACTACACAAGTTAGCTGAGCGCATATATCCAGAGGCACAGTGTGGATTCCGAGCTGGCAGATCAACAACAGACATGATCTTCTCTCTCCGCCAGCTTCAGGAAAAATCAAGAGAGCAGAAAAGACCATTATATATCGCCTTTATAGACCTCACAAAAGCATTCGACTTGGTTAGTGGGGATGGACTCTTTAAAATCCTCCTGAAAATAGGCTGCCCTTCTAAAATGCTGGAAATGATAAAGTCATTCCATGACGACATGAAGGGAACAGTCCAATATGCTGGAAGCACGTCACAGCCCTTTGATATACGAAGTGGCGTTAAACAAGGCTGTGTTCTGGCTCCGACCCTCTTCGGAATCTTCTTTGCCTTACTCTTGAAACATGCATTCAGAGATGCAACTGAAGGAATATGCCTTCACACTAGGTCAGATGGCCGTCTGTTTAATCTTTCAAGGCTGAAGGCAAAAACAAAAATCAGAAGGGTCACTATAAGAGACTTGTTGTTCGCTGATGATGCTGCAGTCGTCACTCAAAGCCAACAGGAGCTTCAGAGCTTGATGAATCGCTTCACTAAAGCATGCAAGGACTTTGGCCTCACAATAAGTCTAAAGAAAACGAATGTGCTGAGTCAGGATGTGGGTGCTGCACCAGTTATCACTGTCGATAACTATGAATTGGCAGTGGTGCACCACTTCACATACCTAGGGTCTACCATCAATGACAAACTCTCACTGGATACAGAAATCGACAGCCGCATTGGCAAAGCTGCAGCTACCTTTGCCCGCCTCACATCGCGTGTTTGGGGAAACTCTAAACCCACAATGAAGACCAAAGCTGCGGTATATAATGCCTGCGTCACCAGCACACTCCTATATGGCAGCGAGACCTGGACGACCTATGCTAAGCAAGAAAGAAGGCTCAATACCTTCCATTTGCGGTGTCTACGCCGCATCCTCGGCATCTCGTGGAAAGATAAAGTGACAAATGTCGAGGTGTTGTCACGTGCTGGCCTTCAAAGTATGTATACGCTGCTTAGACAGCGCAGACTTAGCTGGCTTGGCCATGTTCGCCGCATGGAAGATGGTCGCATCCCAAAAGATATCTTCTACGGACAATTAGCAGATGGCAAGAGAACAGTTGGGCGACCACAGCTGAGGTTCAAAGATGTGTGCAAGAGAGATATGAGGGCACTGGACATGGATCCAGCAACATGGGAGGATGAAGCTGCCGATCGCACTAAGTGGCGATGCTATTTACGGCACCACCTCAGATTGGGCGAAGAAAGGCTCACACAAGAAGCAGAGGTGAGGAGAAAACGTCGAAAGGAGCACCAGGAAAATAAGCAGCTGAGGGCTGCCACCTCAGGGGCGCATTCCCATAGTCAGTTATGACTGAAGGGGCTATTATATTATTATTATGTGTGTGTGCATGTCTGGGTCTATATTTGTGTCTGTTGTAAGTGTGTGTATGTGTGTATGTCTACGTGTGTATGTCTTTGTGTGTAAGTGTGTGTATCTTTGTGTGCAAGATATGTAGAATTCTAATTGTCATATTTGTAATTTGCAACGTTCTTTGCTTTGTCGAGATATTAGGGATAGCAATTTGACGTATCGGGGAATACTGAATTAACTCTTCCTGATTTATTATATATCATTATCTAGTGGAGAGCATTCGCCTTCTCTTCTTCTCATCCTTATCTCGAATAGATCTCTTTCGTTTCTTAACGAGCCGATTTCTGGAGACCGCATTCCAGAGGCCAAACCTGTCTATACACCTATCATACTTTAGCGTGCGACTCTTACAAGACGCCATCAGGCGTGATGGCCACCGATTGCTTTGATAGTCAGCAGTCATAGATCCAAGAAAATGAATGGTTGTTTAAAATAAGCACTTGTCACCACACCTATATTTGGAATTATGAATACTTAGATGCAGCATAGAGAAACCTGCTTCTAGAGTTTCTGACGAACTCTGTACATAATGAAAGCATTCTGCTCAGTTTTGCAAATACCACTTTCAACCAGTGAATGTTTAGTGTCTAATTACTAACCTTTTGTGGCAGAGGATATTATGAAAATAGATTTAAAACATCTACATTTTTTCTTCCACCTGTCTTTCACCGGCTTCCTTATGAGCCATGCACGGTTTGTTAATGTAAAACCCTCCTACACTCAGATATCTGTCTCCTTCTTAATTTAGCACGCCTATTTTATTTTATTTTCTCTATTTGTTTTAGGAATGTTTACCAACAGACCTATTTGTTAAACGCAGACCCCTTCACTTCTCTATATATGTCAAACTCTTAATTTGGCCACGCACATTTTCTTTTCTCTATGTCGTATAAACTACGAGGAATGTTTGCAGTCAGACAGGTAAACGGAACGCGTAGAGAGGGGACGGGATGGTGGATTTGTAGAGAAGGGGGAGATAAGCTAAATGAAGAAAAACCAAAGGGGCGATAAGTTGAAACGTATTTTTCGGTAGACATTGGTCAGGTGGACTTAATCTGAAACCAAGGGCAGACAATCACAGTTACTCCCCCTGAATCCGTTCGTTTGGTAGGTAATTAAACACGGTGAGAATCGCAAGATCAGAGGACGGGTTTCGCTTGATTGCCAGAGTCTGCAAGCGGTAAAAGCGTGAATTTTTCCTCTGATTCGCAGATCGACCGAAGAAAAGCCCGAAATCTGAGCGAAGGCGTTAAAAGTAACAAGTCTGAGCGAAGTTCTGCAAATTTAATATATATTCTCCAGCTTTTAAAATCCATTATTCAGTACCCACAGATTTTTCCAGAACCTACTAGCTTCGATTTTCTAGACCATTGTTATAGTGGATTTCTTAGTATTTTCGATTTGGAATAGTTAAATTTCTGTGTTTGCGTACTGGGTCAAACCCAAAAACATTACCAGCGGCTTCCATATAAATCTGAGAATAACCATACCAAAGAACATTTTTTACTTAGTATCTGGGTCTTCAAGGTGAACCTGTCTGGCTTCGTGTTTACACCCAGAAAGAGACAGAGTACCAACCCAAAGAACATTAAGAGTGACTTTGTAACTGGGACTATAGATCCAGATTTCTTCTTTTTTCCAAATTTCATTTTCATTCAGCCCGTTGTTGCGAAATAACCAACATTAACATTTCCCGACGTTTGACCATTTGTGGTGCGACAAGGATTTTTATACTGAGAGAAGTTACCGACCTGACATTCCTAATGTAAATGGAAATCTTAAGCTACCGACACTGTGAGCATTGTTAAACTTCTTACCCGGAAAATTAATGTGACATAAACAGCAATCCTAAATAAAAGTAACAAAGTGAACGTTCCCCGGAGAAGTGGATTTAATCTGTCTTTGAGGAGCTGGGGTTTTCTTTGCCAAAATAACACTGGATTTGCTGTGTACGTGTGTCCTAAAGATTGTTCCAGAGTTGCAAATCAAGTATTAGGTAAGAACGAATGAACGTGGCCACGGTTGTAGGGAAAGAAAGAAAGCAGGAATGAGTAGCTCCTTTATTGTATAATCCATGTACTCACTTTGTATATTTCTTACTGTGTTTTGCTAATACTGTTCAATTTCAGAATAAAATACGTAGAAACTCTGTTATTTACAGTATAGTCAAAAGTCTATACCATAGTGCTAATCTTTTGACCTTTTGGGGGTTAATTAACTTCTCTTTGTGGGATCTTGTATCAACAGGGGGAGATAGTACTTATGGGTCTATTTCTGTATTAATTCTGTACCCCTATGATTTTTCTTTATATTCGATATATGATAATATATATGTTGTGAAGATTTTTTCTTTATGGTAAATAAAATTTACATAAACTGTGTTGGTCAGGTCGTCCCAACATCCTCATTCCATTAGTATAGTTTTCACGTATGTGCGTCTAACTGTCGTCACTTATCTGTGTGTGTATGTGAGTGGTGGATATATATATATTAATATATAGAAAGGGAACTGTCGGAACATCAATATTTTTTAGTCGTAACCGATCGGCTGGGTTAGAGAAGTTTTTCTCAAATCCAGGGACAGACTTTACCTTTTCACCAACTCACTAGTGAAATCTATCTGTTTACCTTATCTATCACTGAGTCATCACCTTTGTCAGTTCTATTCAGAAGGGACCTAACATTGTTCTTAATCACCTATCGAAATCTACGACACCTTCAACCCTCATTTATAATATATTCCTTGTCTTCTCTTCGTCTGAGTTAAAGATGTCGATCTAGCTAAGGATTTGACGAGCTATAAGCATAGTATTCACAACGGAATTCATGAAAACAACATAAACTCCTCTATTTAATTCTCGTATCATATTTATATAATTTTATTTAAGTATTTAACTTAGTTCTCTCTTTCTTTCTTTTCTGTTGTTGTTCGTCTATTCCTGATTAAGGCTTTGTGAGCATAACGTAGGCAATTTTCGCTGTCCGTTGTCACAGTAAGACACATTACCCGTTCTCGTTCACTGGGTCGAGCTAAAAGCACGTCCCTAGCATGTTCCTCCGGGCAGAAACACCCTCTTTTATTAGCTTATATCCTTATGTTTTCGTAAAACTAGCAGGTAATGTATGCAAGGTAGGACGGGTGAGCCGTGTATACAAACAGCGCGCTAGAGGAACAACACCTGTCGACATTATTTTGTTGATAGATACTGAGCACCCATGAGTTTGCCTGGATTGCAATGATGTTGACTCTGAACCAAAATAACAGTGTTTCGTTATTCAGAGATGCTCCCATTTTTAGATACAAAATATATTATAAGAAAAATTGGCACAGAATTTCTTAATCATCTTCTGTATCAAGTTTCGAAATTTCTTGTGTTCAACATTTTACATATTCCGTGGCTATTTCTATAGAAGCGTTGTTTTTTTTTTTTTTTCATATAATAACCAGCATCACTAAGGAACTATCCAAACACCGTCTCGGAATTAAACGTGGTCGTTAATATTGGCCATTAACCACCGCAAACAACGACTGAACCTACCACGGTCGAGGCCCAGGGCGATGGCTTCTCCCGGTACCTCGTGTTCTACAGGGCACTCATTAGCTTTCTTTCCGCATGAGCTTCTCTCTTGGGCCTCGGGTGATACTCATTTTTGGCAAGGAAGCCTTAGGGACTCAGTCATTACAGCGTTCCGTGTCTAAATATTCTGGGGTCCTTAAATGAAGGACACTCACCCTGGTTTTCAAGAAAGTTTGGTTTATAAATAGAAACGGCAGTTATAGTTCATGCTAGAGGACAGATGTTGGGTTTCAAGGGTACAAGTCTCGATCAGCAAAAGTTTATAAACAGGGTGTTTCAAAAATGGGTATACACACTTTGAATGAGCGTACGACTGGCTAAAGGGTTAGAGCTCTGGCTTTTCGGAGTCAGAGTTACCTGGTTCAGGTCTCGGAACCTGGTAGCGTAATGCTTCAGTCTTCCCAGCTATAAATGAGTACCTGACTCTGCTTTTGAATTAGGGAAGGCAAGGGTAGCGAGGAAAGTAGCTGGTAACTCCACCTCAAAAACAAATTGGATCTAGCATAAGTGAAGTCTCCAATCTTTACTCCCCCTACTGCAGTATCGTCTATGGGACAACCTAACCTGAAATAACACTGGCAATTCGATTATTATTTGAGACAGAATTACGGCATTTTTACAGGTTATTCTTTAGCTTGCAACGTATGTCAATTCTCTTGACCCTCTCTTGTCACCTTCAAATCTTGCAATCGATTTTTCAATCACTTCCAGATGAGCAATAGCTCTGAAACTTGGCATAGTTGTGTATTCCCCATGACAATACAATAATCAATCGTAAAAATAATAAAGCGAATAAAATTAAAATTGTATCATCACTGAAATGGGCGATAAATGCAAATAATCTAGGTGTATTCTTTCCAACAAGATTGTCTCTCTTGAGAGAAATATTGAAACTTCTCTTCCCCGCCCCCCCCCCTTTCCCACACACACACTATCGCACGCGCGTGCACAGACATACACACTACTGACAACTACATTTAAAAAAATGTAATTTACAACTCTTATCAACATTTTTAAAAAAAAATATATTAACTTTCCGTGTAATATACTGAATAATGAAATCCGCCTCCTGTGCTTTGGACTCGTTTATCGCAAACTGATAATGTCATTAGCGGATCGATTACATTTGACTTAAATTTAAAAAAAAAAAAATTACACTAATATGAAGAAAATAAAAATATTTTAAACACAGGCTTTTAATGCACCAAAAAGGCACAAATATTTTTTTCAAGGAGTTTGTAGTTTGCAGTCAAAAAAGGTAACATCAAACTGACAAAAAGCCTGAGGCGCTTAAGCGGCGTTAAAGCTAGTTTATGCTGTGATTTTATCGCGGCAACTTAATATTAACACCGGGTTTTTGTCACACCAGATCGTACTTCAACTGAATGCAGTTACTATGTGATGAGTAGCTAGAAATGACGTAAAAAGAAGAGTTGGATGTGTGACGCCATAGCGTCGAGCTGTGTTTCTCTATGTGGCTTGTGTGTCAGCCATTGTAGTATTTATTAAAGGAATATGCAGGAGATTATAGTAAGCAATATATGCTTTAAATTATAGGCAGCATACAGTACCAGGATTAAAAATGAAGTTAATGCGGGACGATAATTCCCATGAGAAAGAAATGTGTTCGAGTAAATATAGATGAACATTTGTTATACCGGGACGCTACATTCCCCCGAGGTCAATGGATTGATATATGTGAATATTTGATGTGCCGGGACGCCATATCCCCCGATGTTAATGGATAAATATATGTGAATATTTGATGTGCCGGGATGCCATATCCCCCGATGTTAATGGATAAATATATTTGAATATTTGATGTGCCGGGACGCCATATCCCCCGATGTTAATGGATAAATATATTTGAATATTTGATGTGCCGGGACGCCATATCCCCGATGTTAATGGATAAATATATGTGAACCTTTGTTGTGCCGGGACGCCAAATACCCCGATGATAATGCGAAATAATGAATGAAATTATATAGAGGTATATGGAGAAGTTGAATAATACTGTAAGAAAGTCGAACTAAGAGAAAGCAAGACTGTAAAATGGAGAGGGAGCATACATGTCATTATCGTAATTGTGACGTTGAGAATATGTACCTACTGTTTATTAAAATTTCGCAATATCGTCTAAGCCAAGAAGTTTCTCCAGTTAATACAAGTTTGTTCCAGCAATTGTTAACATTATTCAGTATTGAATAATTTGAAAGGAGAAAGGTTCAGATACGAAGAGTGGTTACCATAATATTTGACATTGTAAACCAAATCAAAAGTAAGGAAAACCAAGCCAAAATACATGAATTATCACATCTTTATTAACAACAATGAACCCTAGACCGAGCACGAATTCGGGCAAATTCTCAATCCCTTAACAAGCGGTTATCATATATTTTATCCATAAGTGTGTAATGAAGTATAAAGCAGAAGTTAATTTCATGTAGAATCAGCGCCCCAGGCTTTTTGTCAATGTGATATTACATTTTTTGACTGCAAGCTATATACTTCTTGAAAAATTATTTGTGGCTTTTTAGTGCATTAAAAGCCTGTGTTTAAAATATCTTTTTAAATATTTTTTATTTACGTTTAAAGTGATAAATGTTCAGTGTCTATGACTTGCAACAATGCATTGTTAACAGTAAATTAATATGAGACAAACATAAAGGTATGTTATCAGGCACTCGTAGGAAATAAAGAAGTAGAACACTAGACAACAGAAAAACAACAGCCATGAGTGGCTTACCCAGGATTCGAACCCTGGACCTTCCGTGCGACAACCCCACCTAGCTATGCAAGCGAATCACACTATCCTTCCTGCCATCTATGCATCACCAAAAAAAAATGATGCTTCGATGACAGGTCATTAGTGCGAACCGCAAGACATAATACCGGGAGTTTACCATGGGCAGTTCAGCCTATTAATGACGCAATCACTTCTGTTGTTCCCCTATTATACATTATAGGCCAGTCCACACAAGACAAAGACCTTAAAATACTGTGTCCAGTAAATGATAGTAGACTTAGAACAGTAAGAACAGGACAGAGGGTAGGTTTGGTATTGTATAAACATTTATAACACATAAGGTTTCCCTTCCTTATGTGTTATACGAGTAATTGTTAACAGTCATGAGTACCTGACTGACATTATGTATTGTTACTAATTGAGTGTTGTAAATGCAGTTTTAATGTGATGCCTCGGGTTTCTCATTGTGCGCGTTTTGAGATGACTACAACCTTCTATAGAATACTTCACAAGTGATAATTTAATGGCATACTTAGTTGTTATCTAGCATTATTCCGCTCATGGTTGTTGATAGCATTATTCCGCTCATAGTTGTTGATAGCATTATTCCGCTCATAGTTGTTGATAGCATTATTCCGCTCATAGTTGTTGATAGCATTATTCTGCTCATAGTTGTTGATAGCATTATTCCGCTCATAGTTGTTATCTAGCATTATTCCGCTCATAGTTGTTGATAGCATTATTCCGCTCATAGTTGTTGATAGCATTATTCCGCTCGTAGTTGTTGATAGCATTATTTCGCTCATAGTTGTTTATAGCATTATTCCGCTCATAGTTGTTATCTAGCATTATTCCGCTCATAGTTGTTGATAGCATTATTCCGCTCATAGTTGTTGATAGCATTATTCCGCTCATAGTTGTTGATGGCATTATTCCGCTCATAGTTGTTGGTAGCATTATTCCGCTCATAGTTGTTGATAGCATTATTCCGCTCATAGTTGTTGATAGCATTATTCCGCTCATAGTTGTTGATGGCATTATTCCGCTCATAGTTGTTGGTAGCATTATTCCGCTCATAGTTGTTGATAGCATTATTCCGCTCATAGTTATCTAGCATTATTCCGCTCATAGTTGTTGATGGCATTATTCCGCTCATAGTTGTTGGTAGCATTATTCCGCTCATAGTTGTTGATAGCATTATTCCGCTCATAGTTATCTAGCATTATTCCGCTCATAGTTGTTGATAGCATTATTCCGCTTTATTCCTACAAACTAGCGAAATTCCAACTTATGTTATGTGTGAGTGACTTGCATTTGAAGTACGTATACATAATTTATAATCACCATGTAGTTGACGGGGTATACTATGCCGGTGCTTGGAGAGTTATACTTGGGAATGTCCTCTGTGAAAAGTTCAGACCATCTTCAATGATGCTTTCTTATCTATTGTAGACGGTATGTTGTTTTATTCTGTCTAAACAGTCATGAAATCTGACACCCCCCCCCCCCCCCCCCCCCCCCCCCCCCCCCCCCCTCCCCCCTTCCCTCTCCCGCTTCCAAGTATTTCATGATCATTATCAAGCCTTCATTTATGTAGGCTCTTTTATTATAATACAAAGTCGTTATTCAAGAGTTAACTGATCGCCTAAACCAGGGGTTCTCAACCCGTTTTTTTTAATGCTCATGACTTCCTTCTGAGCCTCATTTACAACTGTGGACACTCTCATAGTCACTGTTAGATAGAACAAAGTTACTTTACCATCTGACATATGCACACGTTGAGACCCACTGGATTAAACTGCCCTAAACGTTAGTCGGTTAAAGAGAACGGCTGATATTAGAATACTAGCTACTTATATCTATCTACTCGTTGACTTTGTTGCAGTATTTTCCTCTGTCACTGTTTTCTGACCATTGCTCTCTCTCTTTCTCTCTGCCTCTCTCTGTCTGTCTCTATCTCTGCCTGTCTATCTGTCTGTCACTGTCTGTCTCCCTGTCTCTTTCTTTGCCTGTGTCTGCCGCTCTCTCTGTTTCTCTGTCTTATCTCTGCATGTCTCTCTCTGTCTATCTGTCTGGCTGCCTCTCTATGTCTCTGTCAGTCTCTCTCCATCTATATATATACAAATATGTCTGTCTCTCTCTGTCTGTCACTGTCTGTATCTCTCTGTCTCTCTCCATCTATCTCTCTATCTCTCAGTCTGTCTCTCTTTCTGTCACAGTCTGTCTCTCCCTATCTTTCTCTGTCTGTCTCTGCCTCTCTGCCTCTATCTCTGTTTCTTTGTCTGTTTGTCTCTCACTGTCTATGGCTGTCTGTCTCTGTCTTTGCCTTTGTCTCTCTCTCTCTGAATCAGTCTCATCTGTTCATACCGCGCTGATGACGTCATTTTCTCGTTCATGTAGTTCTTCTAATTCATTCATTCATCACCTGTCAGCTCCCCAAGGATCATAGGCCTTCAACAAACTTATGCCAAGTCTTCTTGTCCCGTGCCATCCGCTCAAAGTCTTTCCATGTCCCTTTTATCACTTTCATTTCGCATCTATTGATTCCTCAACACCTCTTACCGTGGTGAGTTCCACAACAAGGCTTGCCTGGCAATGCTGTCAAAAGATTCCCTCAGTGTGTGTCCAATACATCGCCACCATATACTCACATTCTATTCCACTTGTCTGGTTCTTGTCACAAGTTCCACATTAGTCATCTTCTCATAACACTTCAATCTATAAATTCTCCACAAATTCTTCTAATACTTAGAAACAATCGGCTACGTGAAAACTATAGTGTTCCAAGATTTAACATTTTTTGTATAAAATCAAAACTGCATCTATTTAAATCAATACTATATTCCTCCTAGCATCTTGCAGCATATTAGATTGAAATGCATGTTAATCAGCGGAAGAGCCGACATTACATAGGCGCTCGCTTCCAGCCTGTGGTAATGCAGATCGCAACAAGATAGCAGACTAATAAATATGCGAACGAGCTAATTTTTTGTTCTATTCAGGTTACGCGAACTCCATCTTGGTTTGTATAGTTTTATAGAGGAGTGGGCTTACTACAGTACGCATTTCTTTTATGGAGTGTTTATGATCAAAATAAGAAAGAAAAAAACTCTTGTTTCTTCTTTCATCTTTTCCCGTTTCTGTCGGAGTCTTGTATTTTAGAATGGCGGTAAGAGCGTATATTGGGCAGGGTGGTTAAAACGTCTATTGGGTAGGGTGGTTAGAGCGTCTATTGGGCAAAGTGGTTAGAGCGTCTATTGGGCAGGGTGATTAGAGCATCTATTGGGCAAAGTGGTTAGAGCGTCTATTGGGCAGGGTGGTTAGAGCGTATATTGCGCAGGGTGGTTAGAGCGTCTATTGGGCAGGGTGGTTAGAGATCTATTAGGCAAGGTGGTTAGAGCGTCTATTGGGCAGGGTGGTTACAGCATCTATTGGGCAAGGTGGTTAGAGAGTCTATTGGGCAGGGTGGTTAGAGCATTAGATTCTCGAGACAAAGTAACAAGATTCGAAACATAGTAGCGTCACGCTCTTATACCAAGTTGTAAATAGGTACCTGCAATTTGAGTTAGGAAAGACAAATGCAGCGAGGAAGGGACCTGGTTACCCCACTTCATAAAGCTGGACGTAGTATAGTGAAGTCTCCAACACTTCACTCGCTATGGCAGTATCTGCTATGGGACAAAACGTTACCTTATTTTATGCAGTAAATAAATAAATATTGCACACATAAAGGTATGTTTCAGGTAATAAATATTATACACATAAAGGTATGTTTCAGGTAATAAATATTACACACATAAAGGTATGTTTCAGGTAATAAATATTACACACATAAAGGTATGTGTCAGGCAGAGGCGTCACTAGGGTTGGTGTCACCCGGTTCGGTAACTCATGGTGTCACCCCCATGGACCTCCTCCTGTACCAGACAAAACAGAATCCTTAGTAATGTTGTTTGTACTAATGTTACTCGTAACTGCATATGGAAATATACTCATAAATGAAATAATACCAACAAAATAAACAGGGACAAATACACAAGCATTCAGCACTTAGTGAACATCTCGACTAAATCATAATGCGCATTAGAAGGTTCAAAAGGTAAACTAGCATAGAGTTTTAGAATTGTAGGTATATTGATACAGTACATGTAAGCTGGGCTTACGAAAAATGTTTTTGTGGTTATAACTAACTACAGGGATATTTTTTATAAAAAATAATACATTTCTGCTGAAACACTGCACACACATTTTATAGACAGTCATTTTGGTGTCACCCCCTCAGCTAATCTATAGGGTAGGGTGGTTAGAGCGTCTATTGGGCAAGGTGGTTAGAGCGTATATTGGGAGGGTGGTTAGAGCGTCTATTGGGCAGGGTGGTTAGAGCGTCTATTGGGCAGGGTGGTTAGAGCGTCTATTGGGTAAGGTGGTTAAAGCGTCTATTGGGCAGGATGGTTAGAGCGTCTATTGGGCAGAGTGGTTAGATGGTGTCACCCGGGTGCGGTTCGCACCCCCCTAGTGACGCCTCTGGTGTCAGGTACTCGTGAGAAATAAAGAAGAAGAAAACTAGACAACAGAAAAACAACAGAAGTGATAGGCTCAACGGAGAATCGAACCCAGGACCATCTGAACGACAACACCGCCTAGTTACGGACGCGAATCACATACTTTTTGATGCTCTTTGATGAAGAATACAGGGATAACTGTGACGCTCAAGTAGATGGTGGTTTATACAATGAACTCAAATGTATGCTCTAATCGAAACCCCACTCCTGTATATGTCAATACGCGCTGCCCTATATAAGACAATTTCACTATTGTGTCGCCGCACCAAGCGTTATTGTTAATGTTGTTCATTATCGACATCACTGTACTCCGGACAAACCCACAGGTGCTCAGTCTCCCTAAGTAAACGTCGAAGGACATGAATGCTGATTGTTCTTCACTGCACCAAGCAGTGGCGGTTTTACACTGTGAGAGTTCCTATGTCAGCGTAAACTTGCGACGCTCCTTTTTAAATAAATCCCTTTGATATCGACAAACATATATTTGTCAGCCAGGTCCTTAAAAGCGCGAGGATATAGGCAAAAGCAGAGGTTGCCTATGGTGATGATAGGAAACTCTTTACAGAGCGATACAACAGGAAGCAATCTGATCATCAGAAGTGTTCCCCCCATCGGACAAGTGTTTCGGCCCAGTATACTCCTTTACACTCTAAAGGGGGGGGGGGCGGGGGCGGGCCCACTTGGGTCATGACTCCCAAGTGTCTCAGCCTCCTGTTGTCTTGTATCAAAAATGACTCTAAAGGGGCGGGCCCTCTTGGGTCATGACTCCCAAGTGTCTCAGCCTCCTGTTGTCTTGTATCAAAAATGAATCCATTTCACTTTGGTAGCAACTTTAAAATCCACAACTCCGCCAGCTGTGGAGGCAATTGTGAAAGTAACAAAGAGAAGACAAATTACTCCGTTCCGTCGCACACAACTAGCGACAGACACGTACACACCTGCGCGAAGCCGACGAGGCTAGCCATTGCGCGCTAGCAACTGAAATTCTGTGCCTAACACTTTAATTTCAGTACACTGGCACCATACAGTTTGAAGAAGGCGACTAAAGAGCGTATGGAGTCAGCAACCTCATCATACAAAATAAATTGTTACATAAACCAACATTGTAAGTATATATCACGTGAGTTGGTACACGCATCCAGAAAGTGGGTCAACAACAATGATGACCCATGGCGAGTTAGAAGGAGAATAACAATCGTAACAAAAACAGTATTATTCCTCATACCGAGAAATCCAGGATTCCCCCAAGGTGCCTTTTGCTGTTTCAATATTTCTCCAGCCACACCTCCTTCATCTTATTTACCCGGCCTTACTTTTCTCCCTGCGGGGAGAGCTACTGATGTTTAAAGAAATCTTAAATGCCGGCAGACGCTTGTTGTCGAAGTTGGCGGTATAATTGGCGTTCTGGTTTTATCCTGGCACTTCAATAACGGGTAACTAAGGACAATAACGGGTAACTAAGGACAAGACAAGCGAAAAGAAGCGATGACTAAGCAAGTGCTGCTGTTTCATATTACATTTGTTTTAACGGGGCAGGGGGTGGGGAGGTCGGTGCCTGAAAGTTCTCGCATTCATCTTTCCCCCAACAAATTAATCTGAAGAATATGATCAGCTATCTAAATCTTAACCATGAACGAACGGTCACATCAAGATTAACTCTCCTGCGAGGCTTCACTTTTTTAAACTCTAATCCCTAAGAGGTCATGTTTCAGCTTGAGACTGACATTTAAATTCGTGTCAATTATTTTTTAAAAAGTGTGGTTTAGTAGACTTTAGGGGATGGCAAGTGTGGGTGAGTAGCCTTAGGGGGATGAGACTAGGATCTTCATCATCAATGCTTTCAGTCTCTGAAGTTATATTTCATAACCGTAGTGTTTCTCCATTCTTTTTTTCTCCCGACCATGATAATCTCTCCAGAGTTTTGTTTTCACACTTCTTATATCTGCATCTCTATTTATACTGACTGCCGATTTTGTAGACGCTTCATGGTCGTGAGATACAATACTTTCTAGTATATAAACATATTTGTTGTGTAGTTTTCTTGAGCTTAATCACTTCCTTCTTTCACCTTTGACCTTTCAACTCCCCAAGGAGCATAGGCTTTCAACAAACATATGCCAAGTCTTTCTGTCACGTGCCATCAGGTCAAGGTCTTTTCATGTCTTCTTCATCCACTTCATGCCTGTCACCAATTCTCTTCTCCGTGTGTGCTCTGGTCATCCTCTGCCTTTTCACTGGATGCTTTTAGTGACAGCAGTTTTCAACCAGTGATTTGCTTCTGCCAGGAGTTCTCAATCTTTTGGGCAAAAGCAGGCTGTAATTAATTTTGAGGGAAAACCACGTCTGAACATACAACACCTCCCCCAAAACCATTATTGTTCAATGATCCGAGTTACTGAAGTGTTCAGAACGCAAGACTAGTCCTTCAGCAAAATAGCTGCTCTTTCTCAGCCAGTGCAACACACTTGACTCAAGAACTGACATTTCAGATATCCAACGCTTCGCAGCAAGAGTAAAGGACAAGGTAGTCCTGTATCAGATACTGCCTAGGGGAGTCAAGTGTTACAGACTTAACTATACTAGGTCCAGCCTTGAGAGGTGGCGTGACCATTTCCCTTACTCGCTGCGTTTTGCCTTCTCTACCTCAAGAGAAAAGTCAGGTACCTATTTCCAGTTGCGTAGACTAGAGCATGACGACACCATGTTTTGAACCTGGTAACTTTACCGCGAGAGGCCAGCGATCTAAACACTCTGCCATTCGGACTGTGGTCTCAACCAAAAAAAAAAAAAAGCTAAGGCAGTGTAAGATGCAGCCCATTTTATTTAAAAACCAGAACCTTGAAAGATGCTTACGTCTGCCTTCTTATCGTCGCAGTCACTAAATCAAATTACTACAGAAACTACGACAACTGCCGGAGCGTGTGAATCCTTGGTGGACGCTCCCTACAGCGGGACCAGCTACACTGGTGTTTCCGTGCTCTATAAGAAATGAAAAGGATCATGAGGATTGACAGACGATAGGATTAAACAGCTTTTCATTTATATTTTTATTCTCAGACTCCAGTAATGTTACATCTGACTAGTCTAATGAGGGTTAGGTATGGAGCCTGCTATCCTGCCCTATAGAAACTTTAAGCCACAATAATGGATACCTGACTGTGCTCTTGAGTTTGGGAAGGAAAAGGCAGCGAGAAATAGAACTGGTCACCCTACGTCTCGATACGGAACCTAGTATAGTGACATCTTTAACTCTTCACTCTCCTACGGCAGTAACTACTTATTGACTTAAGAAGAAGAAACGTGAATAACAAGAAGATGAGTGAGTTCAAGAAAATAATTCAACTCAACCATCAAAGAAGAAGGTCTTCATGTGGACTCCGAATATGGTACTCGGTTTTTTTTTAGCTCCCAATAACTTCACAGCTGTGTATCTTTGTCTGGGACCTAAGACGCGTTAAAAGAGAGGAATGCAGTCAGCGACCCATAGCTGACTGCTTGCGTCAGGGTCAGCGAACCAGAACTGACCAAGACCCTACTCTACCTCCAAGTGGTGGTCCTGGACACAGGCTGCATCATTGCAGTCTGGCTGAGTGAGTAGGGATCGAAGTGGGAAGGCAAACCCGGTCCTAAAAAATTCCGTACGGAAGTCGAATGTGTCGGGCCGAAAGGCTCAGATATCGCTTCTTTGCTGTAAACGGCGACACAACGCAACCAACGTCTTTTTCAGGACGAACGCAGAAGAAGAAGAAGTATTTTTGTCTCATATACCGTATTGTCGTTGATAAATGTCTCTATTTTACACCTCCTTTTACTTTACAACGTTGAATTCCTTGAAAATGATATGTAAAATGCATGTGAGAATAAATGAATTCAGTACGAAAGGTAAAAGAAAGGAAGGGCAGAAAATAAAGTTCGTTTGTTCGTTCGTTCCTTAAATTTAACACGATATTTGAAAGTGCGCAATATTTTCCCTTTTCTTAAATTTAATATGAAAATTAAACATGCGCAATATTTTCCTCTTCCTTAAATTTAACATGACAATTGAACATGTATGAAGAAGACATGCCACGCCATTTTGTTTTTAAATATATAAATACATCGCGAGGACAACATCAAAAAGGTTTGTCACGGTATTCATTATTACCCGTCAATTGTCCAAGGAATATAGGTTTTTAACAAATGTATTCAAAGTCCTGCTGTCAGTGCCACCCGCTTAAGGTCTTTCCATTTCTTCGTAGTCTCTTTCATTTCTGTTTCCAAGTCTCTTCTCTATAGGCATTTAATGCTCACAGTAAACCTTGAGGATAAATCCGGAGACGGAGTCCCTAAGGCAGTCTAATGTCGGTTCGACATTATTTTGGTAACTCCTGCGACGTGGCTGGTACCAAACTGTTTCGGCTACTGCCGTTCCTTTGTCTACCAGCTGTGTGGAGAGGGGGAACATGCTGCATGGGCAACAGCTTGATCTCCATATAACTGTGCCCAAGCTCGCGCCCTGAGAGGACACTCCAGCTTCACCCCTATAGGTGTCGACAAAACACGGGAAGTAGCAGTTACCGGTTATAAGCATTTTGCCCAATTGGCGTAGGGCATGGCGCCAGGGGCTACTTCCGACAGTGGGAGAGGTTCTAGGATCTCACTGGACAGCTACCGCCCGCTTCAAGCTGGGCAGCCCCCAGTCAATAAGGTGTTGTCCCGCCACTGTCTGCTTCCCCCATTGGGTGCATAGGGATTAGGGTCAAACCCGAACTGTGGACAGAAAATTTTGCACCAAGCAATTATCGTAATAATAGAAATAAGCAAACTCTCAGATTGGGATGCTGGAACGTCCGGACTATGTTGACTGGACTATCTGAAAACCTACAGGACGTAAACGATGTAAGGAAGACAGCCATAATTAATGATGCGCTTAAACGACTTCAGGTGGATACAGCTGCACTTCAGGAAACGCACCTGGCGGGCTCTGGAACGGTGAGCGAAAAGGACTACACATTTTATTGGCAAGGGAAAGATCTTAATAAAACTAGAGAACACGGAGTAGGTTTTGCGGTAAAAAAATCGCTAACTAAAATGGTTGAACCAGGTGAGAATGGATCAGAACGCCTGTTAACGCTCCGCCTGCAAACTAGCACAGGTCCCATCACCCTTGTCAGTGTGTATGCTCCTACTCTGTACTCTGCCTCAGAAGCTAAAGATGAGTTCTACGAGAATCTAGCAGCAGTCATCAAAAGCATACCTAGGCAAGAACAGCTTGTTCTCCTTGGTGACCTTAACGGTAGAGTGGGTGCAGATAATGTTTCATGGTCTTCATGTCTGGGCAGGTTTGGTATTGGCAAGATGAATGAAAATGGACAACGGCTCTTAGAGTTGTGTGTCCACCATGACCTCTGCGTGACCAACACCTACTTTCAGTCAAAACCCCAGCATAAGGTGTCATGGAGACACCCACGATCCAAGTACTGGCATCAACTGGACCTGATTCTCGTCAGAAGGCCACTTCTCAGGTCTGTGCTCTCCACGCGCTCGTACCATAGTGCAGACTGTGATACAGATCACTCCTTGGTTTGCTGCAAAATCAGAGCACAACCAAGAAAACTCTATAGTGTCAGACATGAAGGGAAACCACACATTGATACCAGCAAGATGTCAGATCCTGTCATGATCGCTCAATTTACTGCGACCTTCAAGAAAGTGCTCAGTGGCCCTCAGCATGGTGATACTATTACAGAGAACTGGGAGCATCTTCGAAACACCCTTCAAAGTACTGCACTTCCCACCTTTGGTAAGAAAACGGCAAAGTCAAATGTCTGGTTTGATGCTTCATCAGATGTGATGGCACCTGTCATTGAAGCTAAGCGCAGTGCTACGAATGAATAAAAACGTTCACCGAGTGCCAGAACCCTACAGATCCTGAAGGCTACGAGAAGCAAAGTTCAACAAACTGCTCGACGCTGTGCAAATGACTATTGGCATCAGCTCAGTGAGAGCATCCAGATCGCAGCGCAAACAGGTAACATTAGACAAATGTATGACGGTATAAAGAAAGCACTTGTCCCCCAAAAAAGTAAGACGGCACCGCTAAAAACCATCAGCGGAGAGAAGCTAACCGATAAGGGTAAGCAGATGGAGAGGTGGATCGAGCACTACTCTGAGCTTTACGCTAGAGAAAATACCGTTACACCTGCAGCCCCTGATGCTGTCAAATGTCTGCCAACTATGGAGGAGCTGGATGCCGAACCAACATTAGAGGAACTCAGCAAGGCCATTGATAGCTTGGCCTCTGGCAAAGCACCAGGCAGTGACGGGATTCCTTCTGATTTAATCAAATGCTGTAAGAGCACGCTATTACATCCCCTGCATAGGATGCTATGCCAGTGCTGGGAAGAGACAACTATTCCTTAAGACATGCGAGAAGCCAAGATTGTAACACTGTATAAAAATAAAGGAGACAGAAGTGATTGCAATAACTACAGAGGCATCTCTCTTCTTAGTATTGTTGGTAAGGTTTTTGCCAAAGTCATCTTAATGCGACTACACAAGTTAGCTGAGCGCATATATCCAGAGTCACAGTGTGGATTCCGAGCTGGCAGATCAACAACAGACATGATCTTCTCTCTCCGCCAGCTTCAGGAAAAATCAAGAGAGCAGAAAAGGCCTTTATATATCACCTTTATAGACCTCACAAAAGCATTTGACCTGGTTAGTAGGGATGGGCTCTTCAGAATCCTCCTTTAAATCGGATGCCCTTCTAAAATGCTGGAAATGATAAAGTCATTCCATGACGACATGAAGGGAACAGTCCAATATGCTGGAAGCACATCACAGCCCTGTGACATACGAAGGGGCGTTAAACAAGGCTGTGTTCTGGCTCCGACCCTCTTCGGGATCTTCTTTGCCTTACTCTTAAAAACATGCATTCAGAGATGCAACTGAAGGAATATGCCTTCACACTAGGTCAGATGGCCGTCTGTTTAATCTTTCAAGGCTGAAGGCAAAAACAAAAATCAGAAGGGTCGCTATAAGAGACTTGTTGTTCGCTGATGATGCTGCAGTCGTCACTGAAAGCCAACAGGAGCTTCAGAGCTTGATGAATCGCTTCACTAAAGCATGCAAGGACTTTGGCCTCACAATACGTCTAAAGAAAACGAATGTGCTGAGTCAGGATGTGGGTGCTGCACCAGTTATCACTATCGGTAACTATGAATTGGCAGTGGTGCACCACTTCACATACCTAGGGTCTACCATCAATGACAAACTCTCACTGGACACAGAAATCGACAGCCGCATTGGCAAAGCTGCAGCTACCTTTGCCCGCCTCACATCGCGTGTTTGGGGAAACTCCAAACTCACAACGAAGACCAAAGCTGTGGTATATAACGCCTGCGTCACCAACACACTCCTGTATGGCAGCGAGACCTGGACGACCTATGCTAAGCAAGAAAGAAGGCTCAATACCTTCCATATACGGTGTCTACGCCACATCCTCGGCATCTCGTGGAAAGATAAAGTGACAAATGTCGAGGTGTTGTCACGTGCTGGCCTTCAAAGTATGTATACACTGCTTAGACAGCGCAGACTTCGCTGTCTTGGCCATGTTCGCCGCATGGAAGATGGTCGCATCCCAAAAGATATCTTCTACGGACAATTAGCAGATGGCAAGAGAACAGTTGGGCGACCACAGCTGAGGTTCAAAGATGTGTGCAAGAGAGATATGAGGGCACTGGACATGGATCCAGCAACATGGGAGGATGAAGCTGCCGATCGCACTAAGTGGCGATGCTATTTACGGTGCCAACTCAGAGTGGGCGAAAAGAGGCTCACACAACAAGCAGAGGAGGGGAGAAAACGTCGAAAATAAGCAGCTGAGGGCTGCCACCTCAGGGGCGCATTCCCATAGTCAGTTATGACTGAAGGGTCTATTATTATTATTATTATTATTATTATTATTATTATTATTATTATTATTATTATTATTATTACAGTGTTCATTTTATTAATCTTTTCAACTTCATTTTTATCGTTAACCCCTGGTGTAGTTCACGTCTTAAAAATGTCTTGCCAATATTCCGGTAATGCGCCATCCATTCAACGTCTTTCTATGTCTTTTTTTTTGTCATTTTGTTCTCTTTTTCCAATTACCTTCTCGTCTTTCTTTTTATCATTCTGTTCTCTTTCTTTACTTACCTTCTCCGTGTTTTGTCTCTTACCCTGGAGATTCCACACAACGGACTAATTAAACATAAAGATAGCGGTTGAACAAACATACTGTAATAAGAAAGCAAATCTTTATCAAAACATTGCGTCAGTAACGATATTAATACATTTAAAAAGATAGCTCTGTGACATTAACCCATTAAATTTTAAATAAATTTTCATCTCGGGAGATACATCTCGGAGACATTAGTGTCATAATTATTTCTGTTCCAGTGAGACCATCATATGCATGGGATATGCAGTAAACATCATTAAAATAATGCAAACACAAACACATCTAGACAGGTGACGCTGATTAATGTAAAACATTACCACAAGTTATTCAGATAAGAGAGTTTTAATTTTATCTGCAGTTAACTGTCACAAACGTCCCTTAAAGATCGCAAAATAACACCATTAAAGTTGTGCTATATTTAGCATTACCAACGGGCTGATCACCCGTTTGCCAGTCACTTCGATTACGGAAACAACAGCAAATGGATTGATTTGCCGTTGCCCTAAAGACGCCAATAGGCGTGATGGGAAACAATGACAAAGAAAACCTATCTGCTGTTGCCCTAAGACGCCACTAGGCGTAATGGCCACTGACTGCTTTGACGGTCGGTGGCTAAGGATGGAAGAAGAAGAAGAAGAGAAGAATATTTAGCATTGACCGTCGTCTGGTAATGCGCCAAAATAAAAAAAATTGCATTTGGACTGTGTCAGAAAGCACGGAAACCAATTTACTTGTATTTTCTGCAGTTACTTGCTATTCTTCACTGGACACCTTGATCTAAGCATCCAGGTGCTGCTATTCTATTCTCTGCCAAAGACTCGGTGATTGTATTAAGATTTAAGTGCACAATAATTGTACTTTGTTGTAACCTCAAACTGATTGTAATATGCTCTAAATACACAGTGATTGTACCCAGCTTTAAGCTCGCAGTTGAAAAGTCAAATAAATGCTGAACTGGATGACCTAAGAGTAACACTTCACAGACTATGTGAGCAATACAAAAGAGTTGTGATACAGTGGATCCCTTCTCACTGCAACATCCCTGGAAATGAAGAGGCTGACAGATTGGCAAAGGAAGGGGGAAAACTTCCTCAGCTGGACACAAATATAACCTATGAGGAGTCCAAGAGTTTTATCAAGCGCAGATACAGGCACAAGTGGGAAGAAGAGCATCCAGGCCACACAAAAAATGATCCGTATTACCAGCTCAGCAGAAGTGAACAAGTGGTAATCTTCAGACTTCGCACTGGTCATAACAGATTGAGATACCATCTGTTCAACAAATTAAAGATAGGAACTACGGATGAGTGTGACTGTGGCACCGATAAAATGACTGCCGAACACCTGCTTCAAAGGTGCCCAACATATGAGGAACAGAGAAGACGCATATGGCCATCACCAGTACCATTCCTGGAGAAAATCTACGGAGATATCAACAGCCTAAGGCTGACTACTGCTTTCTTTGAACTTATTCAAGTTGACATCTGAGGGTGAACGAAGAAGAAGTACATTACTCGGACACTGCACACCTGTAAGCAAACAGTGATTGTACTCGCTCCTAAACACTCAGTGACTGTGTTCTCCTCTACGCCATTCGTGGTTGTTCTCTGCTGTAAGCACATAATGATTGTACTCTGCTGTAAGTATACAGTGATTGTACTTAACTCTAAGCATTCAACGATTGCATTCAATTTTACGCACTCAGTGATTGTGCTCAACTCGAACCACTCAGTGATTGTATTCTCCTATAAGCACTCGGGCTCCATTCTCATGAGATGGACAAATCACTAATTTTTGTCTCTCCATATACTTGTTGCAGAATGTAGCACCTATAAGTTTTCTAATCTTATCTTTTCTCATTCAATCTCTCCTGGTAACATTTAATGGTTTTTCTTAATCACTTCATCTCACAAGATGTGACTCTCCTTTCCTGCGCTTTTGTCAGGGATCATATTTGACACTCATAGCAAAGACTAGGTAAGAGTGTACTATTTATCAGCTTTCGTTTAGTTCCTATATTGATATTCTGATGGTTGAGTAGTAGTGACAGTTGGTAAGTCACAGCACTGGCTTTTTGACATCATGTTTCAGTTTCTCTCTCAAGCGGTTTATATTCGGTATACTATCTACTAAGCGAAGATACTGTCTATTAAGCGGATGCTAGACAAATTTATTGCCATTCTGACCTAGTTCTGTGAGCACATTTTTAACAGGTGAATGCTTTTAATTTTCATTTTAATAACTATGTTTTTTTCCGTTTGTCAACATTGAAAAGGCCGTCTGCTCAATAATAGTACATTTACAATCATGAAAATAGCGAGTAATGTTTCTTAGAACTACTTAGGTATATTTGATAAAGTCTTCTTTCATGCATAATTTACTTCTCTTTATCTCCCCAAGAAGCATAGGCCTTAAAAATGTAGGCCAAATCTTCCTGTCCTGTGCCATCCACAGAAGGTTTCCCTTGTCTACTTTATCTCTTTCATTTCTATCTCCAATTTCTTCTTAATGTTGTTTTGGTCTTCCTCTACGAATCTTACCTGGGGGACACCAGAACTAAGACTGCCTTGTAATACTACCAAAAGGTTTCCTAAATGTGTGCCCTATCCATCGCCAACAAATTTTCTCATCGTTTGCTCCACTGGCTACTAACCTGTTCTTGTCCGACATTGGTGATATTGTCATACCATTTCAATCTTTTTATGTCTACCCAAGCACCCATTTAATAAAGTATGTTACTTTTTGGTTGTTGTTCTGTTTGTTTTTTCTAGGCCAGATTTATTCAAGACAAGCATGGCATACTCTGCTGGTCATCTCTGGAGACATCGACCACGTGATCTAAAAACAACACCAGTCCTAATTCATACAGTCGAAGACTTTTCGAATACTTATTGTGTTGATTACATTTCCCCCCTAAACTGATTATGTTTCCAAATAAATATATGATATTGAATGTAGGTTCTAAAGATGATGTTTGTACTTTTCAACATATTTTATTTCGTGTTTATAATTAGATACTGTGAATGTGAGTATGCTATTATTTTACCTTTACAACGTAGAATTCTTTTACATTGATGGGTAAAATGCATGTGAGAATAAATGAAATCAGTATAAAAGACGAGAGAAAGGAAGGGCAGAATGCGCCCCATTCTCAACCCTTTGAAAATAAAGTTCGTTCCTTCGTTCTCTATTTCATTGGCTTTATTTATCATACTAGGTAAAGAAAGGCTAACGGGTTAGTGTGTAAAACAAAGCCTGTAAAATAAACAATTTATTTATCAGACTAAATACAGAGGAAATGCTGCCTTTATTTCAATGACGTCTGTACGCATATTATCACAGGAATTTAAAATGGCGATCATCAAGCGTTATATAAACTGTTCATTACTGTATGGCAGCGGCAGGAAACCTAGGAGGTGTAGGGATCTACTTTACAAACACTGAAATCTCCAAAGATATACTTTGATAAAATCATGGTTGTTTTCAGAACTCATAGTGTCTGCAGTTTGCAATAAGTGCAATTTACGTGAAATTTTCAGCGGTGGAGAATCAAACTAAATTTTATTTTACCGAAAATTAACTTCTCTTGAAAGAAAGAAAATCCTGTTCCAATCTCATGTAGGTTGCGGTTAAAATGAATTTTTGAAGCTAGCTTGTGAGTTTTCACTGTGAGCGAGGAAACACAGCACCTTCAATTATAAGGTTACAGCGTTCTTAAATTACTGCGGGAAAGAGTTATTCCGAAATTCCCTAGTTTTAAAGTTCAATCTCTTTGCCTCAATCCGTCACCTATTGATCAACCAGATAATTCTCTGTGATATACCACTAGATTGGGATCTATATTATGCCGACCCCTGTTGTATGAGGTCGGACCAAGTTCACATTAAATGAATAACTGAGGTAATGATTTCTTCTTTCCCCCCCCCCCCCCCCCCCCCCCCCCCCCCCCCCCCCCCCCCCCCCCCCACCCCCCCCCCCCCACCCCCCCCCTCCCCCCCCCCCCCCCCCCCCCCCCCCCCACTACTCATTTTCGCTTCATATGGAGCATGCAGCCACAATCTCAGCTGTCCCTCTGTGCAGGAAGCCTGCGCCAAAACATTCATGCGCTATTGAAGTTGTGATTTCTGTAGCAGTTTCTTTTACATAATGAGATTGTTATCCCTAAAGGCGACATGCTTGAGAAAACTGTATACCTATTCTTTGTTAGTCTTATCAGAGACTCCTGCAACTACACGGTGCATTTTGGACACATCAGAGGAGAGACAGTGTTTAAAAATAGAAATAATCAGGGGAAATTATGAAGGCAACAAGGCAAATAATCACTATCGGAACAAACAAAGAGGGAAACACAAGGCCCGTGAACTGTAAATAATAAAAATAGATGTGTACCTAGCAGGTCCAGCTAGTAGGGAAAAAATAACACAAGTAACACTGTTATTTTTCTACTGTCTGTTTTTCTACTTCTTTATTTCTACAACATACTTATTTATGTTTATTATTTAAAATAACAATATCGACATATATTTTATTTTTTAAATTTCAAGAGCTTGACAGGAAATAGTCTATCCGCCCTCAGCATAATAGCAAAAGATATCAAATTTGTTATATCGATTATAACCAACCTTCTACGCTGGAGACGGGAGTTAATTATCGCCAGAACAAGTAGGGTTTTGTTAGTACTGTGGTGTAGTACTGTGGTGTAGTACTGAAATTCGTAGCGATCGGTCTGAAGACGAATACAGCATGCAAGCTCTCCTGGGGACGATGACTTCCACATCAGTATAGCTCCCCATTAGCATAATCATAGCCACGAACGCTAAAACAAAGACGACAACTGAACGCCTATCTTATTTCCAGGAACTTGACCCAAGGGAACCCTATTCATGTAAAACTTGGAACTACGGGAACTGTTGGGATAAGGTTATTCACCATGGGGAAGGCTTAATCTCGAAGAATGGCGAAAATCTGGCGGGGGTTATTTGCATAATCTCAAAGGAAATCCTGCAAAAGTAAATATAGCCAAATCGGCTTGTGAATTAAACCGGAATAAGCAAGCTAATGTTTCATATGTATGCTTTATTGATATGTTGTGTCAAACAACATTTCCGGTAGATTTCCTTAAATGGAGCTATTTGCTTTCACGGCTTTTGTAAACTGTATTTTTATTGGTCGATGCGTGCAACGTGAATTGTATACGCATACAAAACACATTTAGCCGTAAACATTGTTTTAATCACCAATATCAATCAATCAATACCTTTTAGCTCACCAAGGAGCATAGACCTTCTACAAACACATGCCAAGTCCTCTAGTCACGTGCCATCCGGTCAAGGTCTTTCCGCGTCTTTCTCATCATGTCTATTTCTATCTCCGGTTTTCCTTGTCCACGTGTTCATGTCTGCCTCTACCTCCTGTCTGCCTCTACCTCTCTGGCGGAATTTAGAACAAGAACTACCTTGTAAATGTAATTTTTTTTTTTTTTTTTTTTTTTTATGTAAAACTTTTGCCTCGTTTTGGCGAGGCGCGTCACGTTCAACCTAGTCGGTTATATTAGGGCGCATGTTCAAATATAAAAGACCATTAGGTCTGGGATTTATAATATTGTTATTATGTTTGTATATAAGCTTGACTACGTCCTCTTCACACGCACACACATAAGCTTGACTACGTCCTCTTCACACGCACACACATAAGCTTGACTACGTCCTCTTCACACGCACACACATAAGCTTGACTACGTCCTCTTCACACGCACACACATAAGCTTGACTACGTCCTCTTCACACGCACACACATAAGCTTGACTACGTCATCTTCACACACACACACACATAAGCTTGACTACGTCCTCTTCACACGCACACACATAAGCTTGACTACGTCATCTTCACACGCACACACATAAGCTTGACTACGTCCTCTTCACACGCACACACATAAGCTTGACTACGTCCTCTTCACACGCACACACATAAGCTTGACTACGTCCTCTTCACACGCACACACATAAGCTTGACTACGTCCTCTTTACACGCACACACATAAGCTTGACTACGTCATCTTCACACGCACACACATAAGCTTGACTACGTCCTCTTCACACGCACACACATAAGCTTGACTACGTCCTCTTCACACGCACACACATAAGCTTGACTACGTCCTCTTCACACGCACACACATAAGCTTGACTACGTCCTCTTCACACGCACACACATAAGCTTGACTACGTCCTCTTCACACGCACACATATAAGCTTGATTACGTCCTCTTCACACGCACACATAAGCTTGACTACGTCCTCTTCACACACACACATATAAGCTTGACTACGTCCTCTTCACACGCACACATATAAGCTTGACTACGTCCTCTTCACACGCACACATAAGCTTGACTACGTCCTCTTCACACACACACACATAAGCTTGACTACGTCCTCTTCACACGCACACATAAGCTTGACTACGTCCTCTTCACACACACACACACACACACATAAGCTTGACTACGTCCTCTTCACACGCACACATAAGCTTGACTACGTCCTCTTCACACACACACATAAGCTTGACTACGTCCTCTTCACACGCACACATAAGCTTGACTACGTCCTCTTCACACGCACACATAAGCTTGACTACGTCCTCTTCACACACACACATATAAGCTTGACTACGTCCTCTTCACACGCACACATAAGCTTGACTACGTCCTCTTCACACACACACATAAGCTTGACTACGTCCTCTTCACACGCACACATAAGCTTGACTACGTCCTCTTCACACACACACATAAGCTTTACTACGTCCTCTTCACACGCACACATAAGCTTTATTACGTCCTCTTCACACGCACACATAAGCTTTACTACGTCCTCTTCACACGCACACATAAGCTTTATTACGTCCTCTTCACACGCACACATAAGCTTTATTACGTCCTCTTCACACGCACACATAAGCTTTATTACGTCCTCTTCACACGCACACATAAGCTTTATTACGTCCTCTTCACACGCACACATAAGTTTCACAATGCACATAATAACGCTTGATCATTTTGCCGCCATTCAACTTTATTTCCTAATGCTCGTACATGTGTAGTTTCGTATTTTAATGTATTATATTACAGTAAACAGGTTTCGACCAACATTACGTTAAATGGGCAAACGTTAGAAGAAGTTAACACCTTTAAATATCTCGGGTCCACTATATGTAGTGATGGAAGATCAATTAAAGAAATCAAGACAAGACTTGAGATGGCCTTAGCTGCCATGACAAGGTTGAATGTGATATGGAAAAGTAACATCAGTTTTCCTGTGAAGATCAAATTATACAAATCACTTGTATTATCTATTCTCTTGTATGGGTGTGAGGGCTGGACACTCACTGCAGATACGGAGCGAAGGATTCAGGCTTTCGAGCATAAATGTTGTAGAAGAATTTTGCGCATTTGCTATAAAGAGCACAAAACAAATGTCTATGTTAGAGAGAAGATAAACACCTATGCAGGCCACCAAGAACCACTTTTGTCAATAGTCAAACGTCGAAAGCTTGCCTGGTTTGGGCATGTAACTCGTCATGACCCCCTTTCGAAAACGATCCTTCAGGGAACAGTCGAAGGTAAACGGAGAAGAGGAAGGCAGAGAAAATCCTGGGCTGATAACATCAAAGAATGGGCAGGACACGGTTTTTCCACACTTGTACGCATTGCTGAGGATAGAGAGCAGTGGAGGACCCTGTCTGCTGATGCTTCCACCATGGCACCTGTAGCGTAGCAAATGTTGCGTAAGTATTATATGTGTTGATAAATGTTCTGTGGAGGATGTCGCATTTGCCACACAACGTTGAGGGTGTTGTAATTCATCTGCTCCTCTCAAGGTATGATAATCCTGGCCTTTGCGGAGTAGTGTGCCACCCTCAGACACCAGGGATGATGAGGCGTAGTAACTTGGTGTCTGTAGTCTGGTTTAAGTGTGATGTAGATGTGTATACAGACAGTGAGCATTACGAACAAGTCAATCCACACAATGACGTCACGTTAACTCACGATGTGAAAAGTCAATGATGCTTGCAACAGCTAGTGACGGTTTTGTATAATTTATTATAAACGCCACAATGACGAAGTGTGTAGACATAAACAAGCAGGTACATCATAGGTACGATCAAACAGTCATTATTACATATGTAGACAATTCAACTGGCACAGCAGACAGCATCAAAATAATGTGCATCATCTGCCTTTTAGGATATCGTAAAGCCGCTGTACATGTAGTCAGGTAGTAACTTCCCCCTTTCCATAAGAGCTAGAAGATATCAACTAGGAGATTAAAGATGGTCTCCTCGATTTGACCTCAACAAGACAGGCATGTCTTTTGAGCGCCACATTATCGTCCTCTATTGTCCAGCAAACAGCAATGGTATCAAACCTAGATCCATCAACAAAGTTCAGGAAGCAAATAGTCCGTAGGACAGGCATCAATCGATGCGTGACAATCTAAGTGGATCATGAGCTGAGCAAACTAGTCATATCGTAGACTTTAGAATAAGGCAGGCTAAGCAAAAGTCAACATCACAAGATGGCGATAAAGTTACTCAGCCAAAAAAGGGATTTAATTACCTGTTCATAAGGAATTAAATGAATAATCACATATGCCTCCAGGCATTAGGAATAACACAGAGATATATCATCTCAAGATAGGAACAACAATCATGAGGACTCCTTCCTGAATAAACTAAGCGAAGACTAGCGCATAGCTACGTCTCGCCTTCACAGCTTCTCAGCACAGACTGACCTGGGCGGAAATCGTTTTACCAACGCCACAAAAAGGGACATGCGCAGAAAACGCGAATCGAATACAACTCAGGCCAATTTACGAAACGAAGAATGTTCTACAATGTTCGACTTAAGACCTATTACCTTAAAAGGAAATGAATCTTGAAACATTGCGATTGCCAACTGTTTTCAAAGAACTGACGATCTGAGCGCTCCATATATGGTCGTGACTCAAAATCGTTCACACAGCTATCGGCAACCCTAGCTATCAAGATAAGACAACTTCTTAACGATAGCTATCAAGATTAGACGACTGTAGAAATAAAAGTGACTACAATTCCATGAGTTCCCTCCCATGCATTAAAAAATGAATATAGTCAAAATGCATGGTCAGAATAAGTTGCTACAAGTTTTTAGCAGCAACATTACCGCCACCTCCCGATAAAAAAAAAATGTGCAACATTTTTTTTTTTTTTTTTTTTTAAATATCCAAGAGTAAAACCAAAAAACGGTTTAACAACGCACGAATTATGCGGGGATAAGTAATTGCACTGCCTAATATGAGGCTAAATTGACACATAAAGTGTCTGGTGAGAATATTTCTCAACAGATAAAAAATCTGATTTAAAAAATATATCGGGGAGGTGCCACCAACACACACTACGCTTGCATGAAAATACAATATAAATATGCAAGTTCATATCATTATAATCAAATAGCAGTGTCATAATCTAATACCGCTTAGAATGGATGTACACATCTGATATTGAATGTTAAATATTACATTATCTAAATGTTTAATATTACCATTACACAATGAAATTAAATATAAATGAAGATCGAGGACACATCTCCTGTCGTTCCAAAGAAACTGTACAATGTGGAACTCTCCATGTTTGACAATAGAAAGGTAGCTTCTCAGATCAACAATAACGTGCTGAGAAAAAAACAAACAATATAATTCTATTTAATAGCCATTAAGTTTCATACTATACAATACATTATTATTAATAATTGTGGCCTTTGGAACTTTCGGCCCTTATATTAACTACTCAGTCTTCTTCTTATATTAAAGATGGGAACAGAAGAAGATGATAACAAAGCACAATAGTATGTGTTCACCTAAAGTGAGGACAGATGTGCTAATGTATTGTAGTAATATAGGTGTGTTATGGCTCTGTCGTATATCTAGAAATAGAACAGAAGTATTAGTTGGAATCATGTGGGCATCTAGACAGAATGTCAGCCATCACATTATCCGACCCACGGATAGCTCGTACCGTGAAGTGAAAAGGTTGAAGAGCAATAGCATATCGAGTGGATCTCGAACTCTTCAAGTTCTTAGTCTGAATAGCTGTAAGAGCTTTCTGATCAGTTTCTAGAATGAAATGTGCGCCCAGGAGGAATCTTTGTAGTTTGAGAATAGACCAAACCATAGCTAACAATTCACGGTCTAAAACCGAGTAGTTCCTCTCTGCCGCATTTAGTTTTCTAGAAATGTACATGACAGGATGCAGAGTTTCAGCATATTCCTGCATAAGTGCTGCTCCGATCCCAGTGGATGAAGCATCACTTCGAAGAACAAAAGTTCTATCAAGAGTAGGTAATCTTAGGATGGGAGGAGAAGAAAATATACTTTTAATCTGGTCTAAGGAAGATTGACATTCCTGAGACCAACGAATCAGATTAGGTGACCCTTTCTTCAACAACGTTGACAGAGGTGCCATTATCGAAGATAGATTCGGAATAAATCTCCCATAGAATTGGATTAACCCCAAGAGACTCCGGACTTGTTTCTTCGTTTTAGGTACAGAGATGTTCAATATTTTCGAAGTATTGTGGTCTTCTGTCTTCAAGAGACCATGACCAACACGATGACCCAAGAAAGAAATTTCACCAAAACCAATATAAGCTTTAGAAGGTTTTGCTGTCAGATTATACTCACGTAGAGTAGACAGTAGGTCATATAAACCCAGATAGTGATCTTCCCAAGAATCACTGAAGAGACAGATATCATCTAAGTAAGCGATGACATCCGAACGATGAGAAAGAATTCGACGCATCATGCAAACGAAAGTAGCAGGGGCGTTCATAAGACCGAAAGGCATTACATTCCATTGAAATAAACCTCTAGGTGTAGAGAAAGCAGTCAGAGGTTTGGCATGATCTGCTAAAGGCACTTGCCAATAACCTTTTGACAAGTCAAGTTTAGTGAAGAATCTAGAATTAGAAAGTCTACTAAGTAGATCCTCTAGTAAAGGCATAGGTTCAGCATCGAACTTTGTGACTTGATTTAATTTGCGATAATCAACGCAAATTCGTATGTTCTTATCTTTCTTCCGAACAATAACCATGGAAGAAGAATATGGAGAAGTCGATGGTTCAATTATGTTTAATTGGATCATTTCATCCAATTCCTTTTCCACTTGTGACTGAAAGTGTATAGGGATAGGATACGGCCTAACCCTAATAGGATTACTGTCGGTAAGAATTATGTCATGTTCTATGACATTCGTGTGACCAGGGATGTCGGTTAGAACATCCTTAAATGTCTGTAACATCGACGAGACTTGACGATGTTCATCAACAGAAAGATTAGGAGAAATGGACACATCTTTCCAAGATTCCATAGAATGTAGTGGAACCACTGGAAGAGGGAGATCGACATCAGAAAAAACAGATTCCTCATCCTGTATGACAGACAGGGATGAGTAATGACCATGAGGTACCGAAGATTCGTCCGTTGCCTGAAAAAATAGGCAGCAAATAGTCTGGACGCTCATGAAATTCCGTCAGCATGTTGATATGGAAAGTCTTATGCTTTCCATCTATATCGACCACATAGTCAACATCGGAAATTCGTGAGACTATTGCATATGGACCTTTCCATGCAATCAGAAGTCTATTTTCCCTACTGGGGAGTAGGACGAATGCTTTGTCACCTGGACAAAGTTGTCGTAGACATCTGTTCTTGTTAGCAAACTGCCTTGCTTTTTCTTTAGCAATTTCTGACGAAGCAGTCGCTAGTTTGCATGCCTCAATGATCTTTTGCCTCAGAGCAATGACATACTCATGTGAAGATTGAGTGTCATCACTAATATCATCGGCAGTGATGAGATCGTGTAATAAAGACATAGGGCCGCGCGGACGCGCGCCAAAGACAAGTTCAAAGGGAGAAAATCCTGTGTGCTCATTTGGGACCTCTCTATAGGCAAAGAGAGCCGCAGGTAAAACCCTGTCCCAATCTTGAGGATGGTCTTCAGTTATCTTACCAAGTAGAGTCTTGAGCGTTCTATTCAGACGCTCAACTAACCCATTAGACATAGGATGATAGATGCTACTGAGAGATCTTTTAATGTGTAAGGTAGACATTACTTGAGACATAGTATCAGATATGAGTTGAGTTCCATGGTCTGACAGTATTTCTCTGGGGAACCCCAAGCGAGAAAATATCAGCCAAAGAGCATCTGCGATATCTGTAGTAGATATGCTCTTTAGAGGGATAGCCTCTGGCCAACGTGTGCACATATCGACACATGTAAGAATAAACTGATGTCCTCTGGCCGACTTTATCTTAAAAGGGCCAATAATATCTATGGCCATTTTCTGGAATGGCCGAATAGGGATGTCAGCAGCCTGGATAGGCGCAGCATGTCGTGGTCCTCTAGATTTGACCTCCTGACATACCTGACATGATCGGCAGTATATACGGATGTCCTTGTTAACAAAGGGCCAAAAGAAAGCCGCAAGGACTCTCGACTTTGTACGGGAAAATCCCATGTGTCCAGCACATTGCGAGTCATGAGCATGCTGCAATATTTGCACTCTCATACTCTTGGGAACAAGAATTTGCGAATGTGCTGACAAGTACGCCGTTTTTCATTTCTATCCAAGATTTTCTTTGTGTATCCTTATTTGGATCACTTTCTTCGCAATAATGAAGAATTTCTTTAGCGTAGGATCTTCTTCTTGTAATTTTATGAACGAGTCACGAGAAATAACCAAGGTACTATCTTGGCTATGAACTTCATTATCATTATTCAACGAAGTTTGCGGTGTTTGTAGAGCTTGTGCTCTTGTAACCACTGCATTGGTAGCTTGCATATTATCATCTTCCCAAGCAGCAATCTGCTGTGGGGTACATTCCCTAACTCCGTGGATACGACCAATAATAAGGTCCGCAATAGGATTAGGTAAGAGACAGGCATGCACATCTCCCGTAAAGAAAGGAGTGGCAATGTGAATTATAGCAGTAGGATATTTCTCTAGAGTGCCGCCAAATGTGACACATTTGATAACCCTTCCTGTCGCACAGGATGGATTTACAAGCGATTGTCTAACACCAATAGTGGTGCATCCGGAATCGAAAAGTAGTGAGACCGGAGTATTATTAACAAGACCCTTATGTTGGATTAGAGAACCTCTCCCGTCATGTGCAACCGAAGCAGGAAGAGCGGGGAGAGGGTGACCACAACTCAAAGTCGATATTGTAGTCGGTTCGAACAAAGTACTGCATTGGGGGCACTTGTTTGCTCTTCCAAAGTCAAATGAAGAACAAGTGACAGCGTCAGAGTTTTTATTATCAGAAACCTGATTACAGGCTCCCTGAGATTCTTGTTGAACCGAGTTAGCCTGCTGATATCTCTTTTTTTTTTGTATTGAGATCTACCGCGACTACTATTACCTCTGAAGTTATCACTGTTGTTATTGTCTCTGTAGTTATTATTGTCTCTATTATAACTGTTATCATGTTTCGAACTACAGTTTCCATGATTATTATCATGTCCACATTGATGTGAACATCTATTTGTTTGGTTTTGAGGTTTACGCGAGGAAAACCCTCTATTACCATATCCTCTTCTGAAATGCCTAAAATTATTAGGTTGGAAGTAACGAGGACTGTCAGCTCGTCTCCAATTCTTCGACGAAGAATCACCCTGAAATTGTTTTCCATAGTTTTGACCGTAACTACGGTTACTTTTCTTATCAAAATTTTGTTGGAATCTATTACTAGAGTTTTGACCATAAGGTGCTGCCGAAGCAACTGGCAGACCTTCTTTTACTTTAGAGTTACCAATGGTTACGTGGGGATGCGCAGTTATATATTGGCTACAGAAATCATCCATTTCTTTTATTGTTTTAGGTTTACGTTCATGAAGGAAAGCAAGGAAAGACTCATTAACAGAAGACATGACTTTGTCTCTAAGTATTAAGTCCATAAGTCCTTCATAAGTTTTTTTCTGTCTTAGACAGCTCCACCCAACGTAAAAAAGTAAGACGTGTCTTTGAAATAAATTCAGAGAATTGCACACCAGTTTCTGGTAACATATTTTTAAATTGAAGACGATAGCCGTCTTCGTCAAGTTGGTATTTTTTTAACAATATAGCCCTGACAACATCATAGTTGTTCTTGTCAGGCTCATCTACCATGCTTAACATACTCAAAGCATCACCTCTAAGTATTTTGGACAAATGATAAACCTGCAATGATTTATCTATGTTATGTACTTTACATGAAGTTTCAAATCTGTCCAAATAGAATGTTATATCGTCGATGGAAGCATTGAATGGTGGTAGGTTAAGTTTGAAAGTGCTTGCATTAGTCTTATCTGAGACCTTATTTGCATCATTAGCATTACCTATGTTCATCACCCTTAATTTCTCAACTTCCAAAGCTAAGAGTTTTTTCTTCATGCTCCATTTTTGCTTTTCTCTCTTCAGACTCTCTTTGTAACTTCCTTTCTTCAACTTCAGCTTGCTTTTCTAACCTTTTATTTTCAGCCTCTATTTCAAGTCTTTTATTTTCAGCCTCTTTTTCAAGTCTTTTATTTTCAGCCTCAAGTCTTTTCTCTTCAGCTTTTGCTTCTGCTTCTCTTTTTTGTTTTTCCATTTCCATTTGGAATCTTTTTTCATCCACCTGCATTTGCAGTTTCTTTTGTTCAGCTTCCATTGCTTTATCATATTGAGCAGTTGCAAATTCTTCTAACTTATCACCAGTCTTCCCAAGCAATTTACCCTGCTCAATAAAGTGCTCAAATGTAGCCATGATGAGTAATAATATGAGTCCACAACCTGAAATAATTAATTATCTTATTTCAAATTTAATTATAACAAGTCTTAAATGAAGCACTTGTTTACTCACAACCCTATATTATTATCCCAATCTCTGTGGGAAACAAGTCTTATATCAAAGAACTTGTGTATATACCTTTTTGAAATATCATCAATCAACTCTTGATCATAGTGCATTCAATAGTGCACAATACTATTCATCATTTATTAATCATCAGTGTAGTAGTAATGCATAAGCATAACCCACTATTAAATGTGAATTAACTACTATAAGTGTAACCAATGACTATGTAAACACAATCACAATGTAAACAATAACAATGTAAACATTACACTGTAAACAATACAATGTAAACAATACAATGTAAACAATACAAAGATTTAGCAACAATACGAATACATTCGTAGAAATCAACAAAAAATAAAGCGAAAATTAAAGAAATATCACAAAAAATGTGATGATATCTACGAGAAGATAACACAAATACAAGACACCACAGTGTATAAACAAAAATGTTGTATGAAACTAAACTATAGTAAAGAGGAGGCTAGCAAGTACAAACAAATCAAAACAGAACTAAAGAATGCAGAAAAATAACGAAAACAATACTAACACATGGCATCACAACTAACAAAAAATTAGCAACAGAAGTCGCTTTGCAAATTCCAGTATCGGAAATTGCACACCCTACAGAAAACGCTCACAATAGATGACCTCTATGACGTGGTATAATCTAAGGGAGACTCCGCCCAACCGAAAACCCGCAGAAACATAAACATATAAATATAAATATACAAATAACACATAAACATATAACATGTAAACAAAAGAATGAGATGAAACACAGAAGACTCAGTAGAAGTATAAGGGCACAGTTCACAAACAAACAGGCCACTTAACTTATGGAACTCCAATCGTCAGTACAGCAAACAGGATGTAATCAGCATTCTGAGATCAAAGATCCAACGTTGATTGCCATCTGTACTTGCATCAAAACAGCTACGACGATGGTTGAGACTTGAGTTTTCAAACGGTACATGCAGTGTACAAGAAGTGTAGAACTCGTCAGCGATGGAACTTGGCCTTCTCCAAAGCAGAACAGCAACAAATCGATTCTCCCGTATGTAACAAAACTGGGAAATGTCACTTTCTTGACTTGAAACAGCAATTGTTGAAAATTCCA
This sequence comes from Oreohelix idahoensis, assembly GCA_024509875.1. NCBI lineage: Eukaryota > Metazoa > Mollusca > Gastropoda > Stylommatophora > Oreohelicidae > Oreohelix > Oreohelix idahoensis. The sequence goes on from JAMPIV010008446.1 coordinate 103,245, forward strand.
AAAAAGTTCCTGGGCAACGCCGAGTAATTTCGTAACTCTGCACTTCTGTTGTTGTCTTGTAGATGTTGTCTGTAGACTGTTGTAGAGTGCTGAATGAAGCGGGTAAGGGACCCCGAGTATGCTGGTACCAGATCAAACCAGCTTATGGCCACCAAATGTAGCGTAGCAAATGTTGCGTAAGTATTATATGTGTTGATAAATGTTCTGTGGAGGATGTCGCATTTGCCACACAACGTTGAGGGTGTTGTAATTCATCTGCTCCTCTCAAGGTATGATAATCCTGGCCTTTGCGGAGTAGTGTGCCACCCTCAGACACCAGGGATGATGAGGCGTAGTAACTTGGTGTCTGTAGTCTGGTTTAAGTGTGATGTAGATGTGTATACAGACAGTGAGCATTACGAACAAGTCAATCCACACAATGACGTCACGTTAACTCACGATGTGAAAAGTCAATGATGCTTGCAACAGCTAGTGACGGTTTTGTATAATTTATTATAAACGCCACAATGACGAAGTGTGTAGACATAAACAAGCAGGTACATCATAGGTACGATCAAACAGTCATTATTACATATGTAGACAATTCAACTGGCACAGCAGACAGCATCAAAATAATGTGCATCATCTGCCTTTTAGGATATCGTAAAGCCGCTGTACATGTAGTCAGGTAGTAACTTCCCCCTTTCCATAAGAGCTAGAAGATATCAACTAGGAGATTAAAGATGGTCTCCTCGATTTGACCTCAACAAGACAGGCATGTCTTTTGAGCGCCACATTATCGTCCTCTATTGTCCAGCAAACAGCAATGGTATCAAACCTAGATCCATCAACAAAGTTCAGGAAGCAAATAGTCCGTAGGACAGGCATCAATCGATGCGTGACAATCTAAGTGGATCATGAGCTGAGCAAACTAGTCATATCGTAGACTTTAGAATAAGGCAGGCTAAGCAAAAGTCAACATCACAAGATGGCGATAAAGTTACTCAGCCAAAAAAGGGATTTAATTACCTGTTCATAAGGAATTAAATGAATAATCAAATATGCCTCCAGGCATTAGGAATAACACAGAGATATATCATCTCAAGATAGGAACAACAATCATGAGGACTCCTTCCTGAATAAACTAAGCGAAGACTAGCGCATAGCTACGTCTCGCCTTCACAGCTTCTCAGCACAGACTGACCTGGGCGGAAATCGTTTTACCAACGCCACAAAAAGGGACATGCGCAGAAAACGCGAATCGAATACAACTCAGGCCAATTTACGAAACGAAGAATGTTCTACAATGTTCGACTTAAGACCTATTACCTTAAAAGGAAATGAATCTTGAAACATTGCGATTGCCAACTGTTTTCAAAGAACTGACGATCTGAGCGCTCCATATATGGTCGTGACTCAAAATCGTTCACACAGCTATCGGCAACCCTAGCTATCAAGATAAGACAACTTCTTAACGATAGCTATCAAGATTAGACGACTGTAGAAATAAAAGTGACTACAATTCCATGAGTTCCCTCCCATGCATTAAAAAATGAATATAGTCAAAATGCATGGTCAGAATAAGTTGCTACAAGTTTTTAGCAGCAACAGCACCCCTACGACCCATGACGGGTTACGGGCTGAGATGAGATGATGAAACAGGTTTCCTGAATGAAATTATCTCTATACTCGTTATTATGTTCTGTTTTGGTGATTTCGTTTTTCTTGTCACTATTTTGAGTTTACAGGATCATGTCAACTTTTCGCTCATATAAAACACACAGCTACAATTGCTGCTGATCTTCTTGCAGGAATCGGCACCGAGCATGTATGTGCTCACACAGCGGCGTTTCTGTAGCAGTGTTTTACACGGTGAGGTTACCAGTCCCATGCACAAGCTCACATTAGTATTTTATTTTTTTTTATTTTACTGCATACATGCATGAGCAGTCATATAATTTATTTGTCTCTTAGATACCCACAGCATGGGGGGAGAGAAGCAACATTAAGGCACGTTATCTCATATTTTTGAACAATTATTTTGTCATTCGTATTCGCTCTATTGCTTTTGTTCGTGCCGTCTAGTCCGCCGTTGTCATCTTCACATGCCATACCCAGGCTTGGAGCGTCCGGATGATCTAGCAGTTAGAGCGCTGGTCTTTCGCGGCAAAGGTGACGGGTTCGATTCACGGTACCGACACACTCCAGTCTACCCAGCTGTAAATAGGTACCTGAATTTCCTTTTGGTTTAGGAAAGGAAAAGGCAGCTAGGAAGATAAATGGTTACCCCACCTCTCGATGCTGAACCTAGTATAATGAAGTCTCTAACACTTCACTTCCCCACAGCTGTATCTGTTACAAGACATCTTAAACACTCAGGCTTACCCTGTCACGATATGTCTGTCTCCTGTTACAAGACATCTTAAACACTCAGGCTTACCCTGTCACGATATGTCTGTCTTCTGTTACAAGACATCTTAAACACTCAGGCTTACCCTGTCACGATATGTCTGTCTTTTGTTACAAGACATCTTAAACACTCAAGCTTACCCTGTCACGATATGTCTGTCTTCTGTTACAAGACATCTTAAACACTCAGGCTTACCCTGTCACGATATGTCTGTCTTCTGTTACAAGACATCTTAAACACTCAGGCTTACCCTGTCACGATATGTCTGTCTCCTGTTACAAGACATCTTAAACACTCAGGCTTACCCTGTCACGATATGTCTGTCTTCTGTTACAAGACATCTTAAACACTCAGGCTTACCCTGTCACGATATGTCTGTCTCCTGTTACAAGACATCTTAAACACTCAGGCTTACCCTGTTACGATATGTATGTCTCCTGTTACAAGACATCTTAAACACTCAGACTTACCCTGTCACGATATGTCTGTCTCCTGTTACAAAACATCTTAAACACTCAGGCTTACCCTGTCACGATATGTCTGTCTCCTGTTACAAGACATCTTAAACACTCAGGCTTACCCTGTCACGATATGTCTGTCTCCTGTTACAAGACATCTTAAACACTCAGGCTTAACCATATCACGATACGTCTGTCTCCTGTTACAAGACATCTTAAACACTCAGGCTTAACCATGTCACGATACGTCTGTCTCCTGTTACAAGACATCTTAAACACTCAGGCTTACCCTGTCACGATATGTCTGTCTCCTGTTACAATACACCTTAAACACTCAGGCTTACCCTGTCACGATATGTCTGTCTCCTCTTCCTGACAGTGGGGCAAGAGGAGACTAAGTTGAGGTTCCGCATGTGGCTGGCAACTCCACCATGTTAAAAAGTTGCTACACACATTTCTTTTTTAACTCTTTGACTCCGGAACAACGCTCAGAGCGTTGGTCAGATTTGACACCCGTGCCTAAACAACGCTCTGAGCGTTGTTTTTAGTTTATCATGAATTAAAATTACGGCACGGGGGGGGGGGGGGGGGAATTGTGGAGTCAAAGAGTTAAGAGCATATTTTTGTTTTGGTACAGACTTTCTGCATTGCGACTACTTCAGTGGCGGTCTCTGTGGTCCATAAGGAGTGTAAGAATGGAATGACAGAAAAAAACTGAACAGTGTTGGCTGCCCGTTGAAATTCTGAGTCTCTTACACTTCTAGAATCCAGTCCCTTCTCAAATAAACGTGACCTGAGGAATCACACTTCGAGATTTAAAACAGTTGCCATGTATTAAGTCACGTGTCATAGAGAGCGTTTTAAGGTCATGTGATACTCACGAGCACGAGAACCCAACCAACCAGATGTGTGCAAATGAAAATAGAGAACGGGAGAAAAATTGACAGTCAAGGATTACAAGAAATACTATCTTCTCTCCCTTTAAATTATACACAATTCTCTCCCCTTACCTCACCCCCTCACAAGGGTTTTGGTTAGGCTTTAAGGACTATCTTCACTGGACACTGACAACTCCATCAGTGCTCCGATCTCCTCCCTTAAATCACACAAGGAAGATCTGAGCACAGTGCATGAACTCCGTAGCACCGACGAGAATCCCAATATGTGTATATAGGAATCACACATTATATAAATATTTTTGTAGTTGGTAATTTTTAAATTTAGCCAGGGCAGCAGCCTTCTAGATAGGCCTACTCTTTACGATTTCCAACTGCCGGTGAGATTTTTAACGTGCACAACTTACACACGGGACCTCTTAATTTTTTTGCCCTTATCCGAGAAAGCTAGGTTTGACTGAATAACCTGAACGGCTCCTGTGATAAACCATCTGTGGATGGGAAGGAGCGAAGCTCCTGACCGGATTGGAAGGAAAGTCCTCAGGTTCCCCAGCCTCGCAATGACATGTCATTGGGCCGAAGGGCTGAAAGCCCAAGTGCCGCTGGTTAAAAAAAAAAAAAAACTCACTACCCAGGAGATCATTAGGACCACTGGTTCTGAAAATAAATTTCCATAAATTATATTCCCTCAACTTTGAATCGAATCCGGTACCTCTAAAATTCAAGGCGAACGCCATACCTCTTAGCCATTCCGACCCCCAAGCTTACTTTACTTCTTCGATCTATGCGTTTCATTAATTACTCTTCTTAAGCAACTCATCTCGCAGAATGTGATTGTCCTGTTATGTACTCTGGTTAGGGACACTGTTTGACACTGATAGCAAAGAGTTGGTAAGATTATACTGTTTATCAGCAATCATTTAGTTTCCATACTGATATTCTGATGTTAGAGTTGTGGTGACAGTTTGTGGTGATAGTTTATGGTAAGTCACTGCCCTGGCGTTTTTGACATCTTGTTTTAGTTCCTCTGTCACGTTTTCCATTTTCGTAAAAACGCTTCCTAGATATTTGATCTTTGGGACCTGCTAAACCTTGATGCTGTTCACATGTAATGAAGCTGTTCACATGTAGTGATGCTGTTCACATGTAGTGATGCTGTTCACATGTAATGTTAAGTGGGCTTGATGCTGTTCACATGTAATGTTAAGTGGGCTTGATGCTGTTCACATGTAATGTTAAGTGGGCTTGATGCTGTTCACATGTAATGTTAAGTGGGCTTGATGCTGTTCACATGTAATGTTAAGTGGGCTTGATGCTGTTCACATGTAATGTTAAGTGGGCTTGATGCTGTTCACATGTAATGTTAAGTGGGCTTAGTGATTTGCTAATCTTCCTTGCTTCTTCCTTTGATGTGGTGAGCTTCATGCTACACCTTCCGGAAGTTGAATTGAGTGCATCTGTTCTGCTTTTGCAGTTTGATTTCATCTTCGTACATGAGACTTTGGTCATGTGCAAAAGTAGCTAATTCTGGATACTAAGAGTATCCACCACAAACTTGTACCATCAAACTTCTGAAAAAATTTTGAACTTGTTGAAAAGCGGTTGGTGTTGGAACAAAACAAGCGGCGTATAGATGAGTTAAGGACAGATTTTAAAAAAAAATATTTAAAAAACTATGCTGAGAACAAGTATAGAATGCTATATAAAAAAGAGAATTTAAAAAAAACTTTTGTCGCATTTTGGCGAGGAGTGCACCCTTCAAGCTAGACACAAGGACCGTGAAAGGAAGTCGTCAAAGGCCGTACAGCTAAATTTAGCACCCCAGTGGCGATCACTGTTTGGGTGGTCCTTGGTTCGATTTCTGGTAAGCTTTTTCTTGTATTTCTTATCTGTTGTCTGGAGTCCTCCTTTCTGTCCAACGGGTGCCTGTTAATTACCTATATTTATTTATTTACTACGCACAGGACTCAGGTTTGCTTCATTATTTATTTAAGGTTGGGCATGATGACAAAGGACAGCAAAGTTTGGCGGGAATTTGGTTAAAGTCTATCTTCCACTGAGACGTGAAGAGTTATGACGACTAATTAACTCTTTTGTTTTTTTTAAACACTGTTTATAAATTTGACATGCCTATTGTTTGGATGTTTGAAATCTTTGACGATCAAAATCACTACATTCTGCTCATGGTAGATATTTGACACTGTATGCATCTCCCTTTCTCAGTACATTTTAATTTCACAAGTTTTCATTAGCTTTGGCGCAGCCGATTTTATATAATAATGAAAACAATGTAAAGTAAAGTGGAAGTAACTGTTAGCTTAAAAGTTTTATGGTAAGGGACGTAATTAATTGCGAAAAGAAAATGCATTTAAAGGGGCCAGCTTGGAATGATAAATGGTAATATACTATTAGATAAACGTATTTTATTTTAAACAACAAATGGGTTGTTAACTTCTGTGTGAGCTTTACATTAAATTTTTTAACTTATCTAAATAACTTTGCTTGAAACTGCAATAAGAAAAGTTCCTAAAAGTTGTGTATCACACCAAATGGTCGTTTATATTTGGAGATGCGCCCTAATATAACCGTCAGGGTTGAAGTGAATGCGCCTCGCCAAAACGAAGCAAAACTTTATTTAGAAAAATAAAAAAAAATTGGTAACAGTAAAATCTACAACATCCTATATATAAAATCCCAGCTTTAACGCCCAAATGACGTTGTGCACAAAAATATATTTATAGAATGTGTGATCCCGTATGCACACATTGGGATCCTCGCTGCTGCTACGTAGTTCGTGTACTGTGGTGATGCATAGTGGTTTTTTTTTTTTTTTTACTTTTGAATAAGTCAAATTGCCGTTAGGTGTTGGTGCTTTTGAGTTTAATTCCCGTCTTATGACGGGCTTTTACACTAGTTTTCTAATAGTGTCTTCTAAACTTTTCACTTAAGCTTGATGTTTTAATGTTAGATTGTTGTTTGCACCAGTATTACTATTCTTTTGATCGTTGTATTTTCGCACAATTTTGTTTAATAAACTGATTATTCATCCTTCATTCCACACACAAAACTTCTTGCTTATAAACTTTTCCAGCCTGTGATTTCAATTTCCTTACAGCGACTTCTGTTACTTGTTGTTATTCAAGTATGCATGTGATTAGAATATAACCAACTATAACAAATCAATAAAAACGCTACAGCAAGAGTGGGTATGAATAGACACCGAAGTCAAGAATTGACCCATACGTTCTCACATTCACTATGCAGCGGCCGACGAGACAGCAACCTCGACGGCCTCATCATCAGGGCGGAGGTTTGTGCTACAACAATGTTCTAATAACCACCAATTGCTGACGTTAATGAAGATTGATGGCGTAGAAATTTCCGGTTCTAATCCAATAAAAAACCGCGGTGAAAACAAATACTCCATACAAGTCAATTTGACTCTAACTTTGATTCACCGCCTGCCGAATTTTGTCCGGAGACAATACTTTTTTTTTTTTTAATTCTTCTACGTTTTCCTCCATTTCTTCATTAGTATAATCATCACGTAATGCCATCATGATCACTCATTCAATACGTTTTAGCGTCCCATGGAGCATATGCCGTCAACAAACTCACTCCACGTCCTCCTGGTCCGTGCCATCAGCTCTAGGTCTGTCTATGTCTTCTTCATTATTGTTATTTCTGTCTCCAGTTCTCTTTTCCGTGTGTTTCTTGGTTGTAGTTGTTGTTTTCGATCCAGCAGCGCTTGGGCTTTAGCCCTTCGGCCCAACAACATGCAACAATTTCATTTTCATGGCATTGTGAAGCTGGGGTGTCTGTGGACTTTCCTTCCCACCCGGTCAGAAGCCAGACGCCTGTGCCATCTCAGCTCCTTCCCATTCACAGAATGTTTGTACGTTGTCTCTGCCCATATGTATGCTATACCTCATGTCCATACAATGATGCAGTTTGGTTCTTGTAATCAGTTCCACATTTGGTGACCTTGTCGAACCATTTCAATCCTTCTATTCTACGCAAGCACCCATTTAAATCGCATGTATATATTTTCTTCTCCTTTTCGCCTGACTAGCCCCAGGTAATGATTGTGCAAATCTTTTTAAACACCGTTTGTACATCTTGCAATATTGCATTTTTCGTTCTAAGTCTGATTCCTTCCTGTTGATAGCTTGTAACTGCACTTGAATGAGCTGCATTCCCGCAAGGCGATTTAACATTATTTTTATTTTGTCTTTTTATATATAGCTGGAACATTGTGTTTTTCCGGCTATATTACTGGCGTGATTAGTTTCTCATTGTGTCTCCTACACTGCTATCACATTGTCTTAACTGGAGAATTTCATCTCCAACTCTTTGATCGTTCAGGGTTGTGTAGTTTAGATGGTGACCACGTTTCATACTCCTGTCAGTAGGATTGGCGTGAATACATTATCTCACGCTGTTGCTCTGTGCCCATAGAGATGTACCTTTTACCACTAATATCTTGTCTCTTAATTCTATAGGCGTTAAGTCAGTCTGTATGGTTGCCTATTAGTCTGTCTGCCTGCCGAATGCTTCTCTACCTGTTACTCTGCATTTCTGTCTGTCTCTTTTTGTCACACTTCCTCTCACTATATTTGTATATGTGTTTGTATGTTTCTGTATTTGCCTCTCTGGCGCACTTGATGCTTGCCATTTGTCTGTCCAACCACTTCTCCATCTTTCCACAATAGTTCTACTATATAATCGATGTCACGAGAGGGTAGATGTTATTTAAGAAATTATAAGAAATCCTGGACACAAAGTTGTATCAGGTGATACCAGGATAGTGTCAGATAAGAGTCTGGTCTTATAAGTAATACCCCCTTCTCTGAAAAGAGTAAGGGTGTATAGATATCAAAGGTAGGATCAAGCTGTATAAGTTCCTAGAGAAAATGGTAATATTTTACTCCAAGTCCCTACTTGTCCCTCTCTAGATCATCCTCTGTTAATATTATTATTATTATTATTAGCTCTGCTAGGGGTATTAACTAAATTATCTACCAACAAGAACTTTAACTTAACTTAAAGAATTTAAGTAAGTCTGCTGGTAAATATTTACAATTTATTTTTACACATATTATTTTCTACTTGAAAATATTTCAAGAAAAATCAAAATTTCAATTACATCAACAAGCAAATAACACAATTTAAAACAAATGTTCTTAGTTATTAATAGTCTTTTTAAACTATATAACTGTTTTTCTCTTTCTCTTGAAATCACTTTGTTGAAGACAGTCTTTATTTACTTTTGCTTCAAGCTTTTCACAGTTTATTAAGTGTGTCTAAGTCTGACTAGGACGGTTGCCTAGATAAAATTGCACTGTTTCTTCATCATTAACTTATTTTGTGGTGAAGCTGCATTAACCGAACAGTAGCCTTGTGTGGCTACTTAGCTTGAAATATGGGCGTTGATTCTGTTCCACCTCTGTACTGGCAGGAATTTGTGTCTCCTCCAGGCATAGGACTGGGTAACCGGCTCTATATCATCAAGGGTGCTCGCACCACTAGCTCCTATATTAGAGTCAAGCTCCTTTCGGTGGACGTCAGTTACAGAATACAACCTGAAACATATTCAGTTTCACTACTGTTTTGTCTATCTCTATCCCCTTTCTACAGAGGTAGGAGGTAAGAGACAGTTTCAGACGACAGAGTGCAGATGGACGCACATGTCATATCAAGACAGCATTATTACACTTCAGTTCACTGTGACCATATCTTTCTCCAATTCCTTGGATATAGCTAACTGTCCATGATTCGCCTCCATACATTTTTTAGGTCTTGTATAAAATACTAAGTGATATCTTAATCAACACAGTAAAACAATTCCTTTCATCCTTCCTTATGTTCCTGGTGTGTGGTCCATTCCATCAAGAAATAATTCTTTAAAAGCTTTTCTAAAACTATGAACTCACTCTGGCTTCCATTCGCCATTTATTTAAATATACACAGGCTTGTAAGTCCACCACAAACACACCGTAGTTTTCTAACAAATTTTACACACTTCCTAACGCACAATTTAATCAATTATTTAAACTATATATATATATATATATATATATATATATATATATATATCTATATATATCTATATATATATATACATATATATGTATCTATATATATAGATATATATATATATATATATATATATATACATGCTTTCTTACCCTCAGGCACATACAGTCGAGCTGTTAATGGCTTGAATGATCTGCTCTCAGGTACCATAGGCACTCTTCATTAACACTTTTTTTCTTTTTCTGCTCGCTGTGATTTTCAAATCTGACTGGCCTTGATTAGCAGAAGGCAATGTCTATTTATTCGTCACATCCGGCGACCGAGAGAGCAGAGGCTAAAGGGGTGTTTGCATATCTCAGAATGTATGCAACATTTGTCCTGATGTACAAATATTGAAAACTAATATTTCCATTATCTTCTTTATTCCTGGAGCGATTTTATTCATCTAAGGCTTAAACTACACCCTGATTTATTCTTTAACTTTCTGGCTGCTTGTCTTTATATTACTTTCTTTAGTTTTATTCTATGCGTAGCCTAAACAGCAAAATTATGGACCAACCTGATGTCTCGATGCCTTTCACTAGAGATTTCTCTGTTACTATATCACTTCCCGTAGAAATCTTATTACTAACGGGTAGAGCATCACTCCTAGTATTGTAATAGTGACCTCTTCCTGGTGGTACTTCTCTCCTAAAGCTGTAGTTAAATTCCAATCTCAACTGGTTTGCACAAAATTGGAGATCGCCGTTGTAGGCTAGTACGTTTTTGTAAACACTGAATGAGGAAGCCTTTCATTGGTTCGTCAGTGATATACTGTCCTAAAGTATGGCGCGCGGTTAGGTCAGAATACCGTGTTGTGAATCAGACCACTTCACGACAATCGATTTCATAATATAACAATTTATTATTGATTTTTTATTGTGTTTTTGGGGGTTTTGAAACGTTCAAGGTAGAAAATGTATAATCTCAGAAAGCAGTGTATCGAACAGTTAGCCTTCCTAAAGGATGTGTTCGTCTACAGAAGATACTCAGCTAATGACTGTTCAGTGTAAACCGTATTCTTGCGATAATCCTCAAAAGTTTTTCACTTCGAGATCCATCCAAATCCCACAGTGCCAAAATAGAAATCCCATACAGCAAAATGGCGAGAACTGCCTTCACAGATGTCACGTTGATTCATTGTATGAGCAATCGAATGTACACTACATCAGCGCCAATTTTCCCCCAAATAAATCAGTATGGTGATGTATCTCCTTCCATAACAGACCAACACTGCATCTTCTGTGTTCGAGCAACTCGGATAATCCAAGATCAGATTACTCCCTCGACAACGGCCTCCATGCACGTGCGTTTCTCATCTTGACAAATTTGATCTGATCACGTGTATCTAGAGATGCCATAATGCGCAGCGAAATTCACGGCTCTGGTGTGCAAGGATTTGTTGGCGCGATGCTGTGGACTTTCAGTAGGCTTAAGTAACACGTGATTTATTGTCGTAAAACAACATTTCTCAAACTTGCTGTTAATTATACGTTTGTTAAATGTCACAGGATCACGACCTAGACATGCAACGATCATCAGTCATTTATTCCTGAATATAAACTGGCTTTATAGTTCATTTTCCGGAATGAAGAATATAAATATTTATTTAGAAGTACAGTCTTGTCTTTATCGCCTGGTTTTGCCAAGAACAGATAATCTAAGTGCCCTTTTGCGAATGCGAAGTAGAAGCATAAGAAGGCGATTACGAAAAAAATAAGTTAATGGACAAAAAGAAATAGTTAAGCATTTTGTCCATGTGTCATCGGGGCCGAAAGGGGTGCAGAGGCGTAACACTCTCATCATCATCATTTTTCTTGCTATCCTTATAGAGTATGGAGCTACCACTATAGCTGACACCCCTGCAGGAAATTTACATCAAGCATTCACATACTTGTGCAGCGATGTTTTTTGTAGCATTTTGTATTACATGATAAGGTTACCAACCTCGTATGCACAAGCTCGTAATAGCACAGTGTGCATATTGCCTGAGGGAACAGAAGTTAAATTCTTTCTTTGTATCATCAGAGACTCGCTTTACGTACTAGGAAGTGTGTTGAAGGCGAATAAGAAGGTCTGGGTATGTTATCGACTATCCCATCCGTTTAAAAAAAAGGGATAGCTAAGAAACTAGAACTTCTTCTTCATCATCATCTTCTTCTACTTCTTTTTGTTGGTTCGGTCTCAGATTTCTACGTTAATGACTCTAATAAAGGTAGTAGTCAGTTTAAGGTTCCTGACATCTTCAAACAGTTGTTCTTGGAGAAAAATGGGTTGTTGCCATGTGCCATTACTGTCACTGCTGTAAACTGGGCAGGACTGGAGCAGATGTTTGGCTGTTATTTAGCTGGTGCCACAGGAGCAGAGATCTGTTGGACCAGTCGTGTACTTTTGAAATAGATGGTACTTCATTCTATCGTGACCAGTGAGTAAGCGGAAAATGATGACCTAGTCTCGCCTAGAAAGCTGGTGATAGGCATTATCATTTGTGTGACCTGGATGTTGTCTGTTCCATTTGGACTTCAATACGGCTTTTATAGTTGTTTTAGCAATTTCATAAGTTGTCTCTATATCGTTTTGTTGCAGGGCTCCCCCTTCTATAGCAAGTTTATCTGCCTCTTCCTTACCTGGAATGTTGCAATGGGGCTGGTTAACTTTTTGAAGCATTTGGCCAGGTTTTCAAGTAAATTTATCAGATCTTTCTTTTAGCATGGCGGCTCTTCAGAGCTGTTATTACTGAAAAGTCCTCTTTAAAGGTCACTATCTGTTTTTCTACATGTTCTTTGTGCTCAATAAGAGATTATGCTGCCTGTTTCGGGGCTTCTGCTTCAGCATTGAATTTATTGCAATATTTGCCAGTGGCAATTGTCATAGAGTGAATTCTATTCTTTAATTTAATGAGGATGCCAGCTCCCCCATTTCCAATTGCATTTCTTGCTGAACCATCAGTATATGCCAGTATATGCCAGTATATGCATGTGTCCAGAAATGAACAAGCCGTATAAAGCAAGGAATTAAAATATTTCACCTCAGCCGATCAAGATGGAAGATGGCCCTCTATCAAAACAGGATTATGATGCGGTGCAGAGAAAGCCAAATAGGAGTCTGCACTGCTTACTCATCGTCTAACTTTTAGGAAGACTTCCAGACCGTGCAGCAAGAATGTTCGAACTCTAAACAAATAAGGGAAACTTGTTCAGGTTGCAGTAGAAATACGAAACTTTAAAACTAGCTTTCGAAGGATGGGCAAAATTAGATGGAAAGCAGCAGAAGAGCAGAAACTGAACACAGGAGAAACAGTTCGTTCCTCATGACATTAGGAAGACAGCACGCCTTATTCCATAACAGTGACTCTCAAACCTGTGGGTCGCAACCTACAAATGATATGGGTCATATTCCTTATGTTTCCTTTGCTCGAAGTTTCAAGCTCATGCTTTGGCTGAATTCCTTTAATTAATTATTACTTGTCAATTTTGGTATACAGGTCGTCATCTTCATCAACTGTGAAATTTGGGTCGTTGTCGTAAAAAAAAAAGTTGAGAACCACTTTTATGTTGGTATCGAAGAGGGATATCATGATTAATGTTTCTAAATCGATTTCTTATATTGGTAGTAAACGCAAGATACCAATATAGTACATGAATAAGGGCTGGGAAGTGAGTATTCCCTCCTTTCGATATAGAAACATTAATCATCATATCCCTCTTCGATACCAACAGAGCAGTGTTTCTCAACTTTTTTTAAAGAAAAAGACATGTTTAATTATGTCTGCATTTAACTGTCTGGGCGATCAAGTTAATCACCAGCTAGTTTTCGGAGCATATACGCCACCTATTGTGCGCAAGCATGTCTTTAACCATCTAACTTGGGCGATCATTATCTTGTATTCCACAGCTCCATGTGTTTGCTGCACACCGATCGTTCGGACTGGCAAATACAACCCCCTTCAGTCTGTCTTGTTTTATTTTGTCATCTTTTTCTAAACGTGATAATGGTTTCAAGCTTGTCCCTGTAAAAAAAATATTACAGTGAATATTGATCACTTCTATCAAATGTTACTCACTAAAACAACCATATTTCCTTTGTGTTTTTGTTGTTGTTGTTGTTGTTCTTCTCAATATAAATTTATGGATAAACTGCAACTAATTCATAGAGTCATGGGAAGCAACTGCAACAAAATCAATGAATAATGGAGAGAAACTGAGGCAAAATCAATGACTAATCGGTAGAAACTTCGACAGCCATAGAATCACGGGGAGCAATTGCGACAAAATCAAACACTAATTCGGAGCAACTACGACAAAATTGTAGAAAAATGGTAGCCAGCTGCAACAAAATCATGGAGCAACTGCCACAAAATCATGTAATAATGGGGAACAACTGCAACAAAATCAGAATAATGGAAAGCAGCCTGAACAACAATCTTAGTATAATAGGGGCCAGCTGATATAAAACCAAATAATAATGAGAATCAATTGTTACAAAATCATCAAAAAATGAGAAGCAATTGTTACAAAATCATCGAATAATGGGAAGCAGTTGTTACAAAATCATCACATAATGAGAAGCAACTGTTACAAAATCATCGAATACATGTATTGGGAAGCAACTGTTACAAAATTATTGAATAAGGGGAAGTAACGGTTACTTTATTAATAGATTAATGAGAAGCAACTGTTACACCATTAATAGAATAATGAGAAGCAACTGTTACACCATTAATAGAATAATGAGAAGCAACTGTTACACCATTAATAGAATAATGAGAAGCAACTGTTACACCATTAATAGAATAATGAGAAGCAACTGTTACACCATTAATAGAATAATGAGAAGCAACTGTTACACCATTAATAGAATAATGAGAAGCAACTGTTACACCATTAATAGAATAACGTGAAGCAACTGTTACACCATTAATAGAATAATGAGAAGCGACTGTTACACCATTAATAGAATAATGAGAAGCAACTGTTACACCATTAATAGAATAATGAGAAGCGACTGTTACACCATTAATAGAATAATGAGAAGCGACTGTTACGCCATTAATAGAATAATGAGAAGCGACTGTTACACCATTAATAGAATAATGAGAAGCTGTTACACCATTAATAGAATAATGAGAAGCGACTGTTACAAAATCATAAAATAATGGGCAGCAACCGAGACAGCCATAGAATAAATGAGAGCATCTTCAACAAAGGTGTAAAACGTAGCCATGATTATTTCGCAAGATTTTTGGAAACATTTTTATAACAACGTTCTGTGACTATAATTTTGTAGAACTTTTATTTTTTTAATGATTGAATAATTTTAGAAGCGGATTTGTAAGAAACAGGGTAACTACAAAGTTCTATGTCTGGATTACTGTCACGGGATTTGCCTCCTCTTTGCACTGCAGTAGTGGTCCACCGGTGGCCAAAAATCAAGAGTATCTAAAATGGGTCTTCAAAGGTATCTACCTTCGCACAAGATTACTCTTGGCAGAGTTGTAGATAGAAGGATAATGATGCTTCTTTCTCAAGGGAGTTTTCACAAGATAATTCAGAAGTCAAGAACAATGCTGCATAGGGCAGAGCATTATTAACTTATATCTGATCCGGCACCTTTTGTGAAGTTTTAAGCAATGGTGTGGCTTGTTCGAGCGCCCAGCTGGTTTAATCCAGCTAAATTCCGTTTATAAGTATTTGACACTATAGATGTAACTATATGTAGATATATATATATTAAAGATTTTAGATCATACATGCACTCTCTTATCTATAAGTACTGAATCAACTATGAATTTGTAAAATAGCGTACAACAAATTTAATAATCAATTAGTCTTTAACAAATTTAAATAAATATGGATGAAAGTTACTTTAGAATGTTTTAAAAGTGTCTTCACTGAGACTTAATTGGGGACTGATGATTATTGTCCGTTGCTTTCGCCTGTTAACACAAACTTAACTTGCGGAGTACTGCAATGGTTGGTTGTCGAGTCTTTCGTGAGGCGTCTATATGACCTCCATTCCTAATGTCAATGTGGGTGTCTTCACAGCGTGTCCACTGAAGGCAATTAGTGTCGAACCCAGCCGTTGAATCACGAGATTGTGACGAAGACTCTTACTACAGACTGGTCTCTTTTAAGTGTAACTTCGAACCACGAACCCAAATAACTTGGGAACACAATCTCCTGGCACAGTAGAATGGGCACAGCAACTTTGATTAGCTGCTTCGTACCTTTGGTCTGGGGTAGTTTCAGAATCCTTCTTATGACTTTTGCTTCTTATTCCTTAAGTCTCCAGTCTTGGTATTTAAAATCGCGGGTTCTCTTTTAAGTTATAAAGACGCCCAAATATTTCGATTTGTCACTTTTAATTTTGGAATTCTTGTCCGATCCTTCTCTCTGGCTACTGGGAGTTATTACTTGACGTTGTTGAAAATGCAGTCTGATTTGTGTCTCCGAATTTGCTAGGCTATATTTCCATTTCTCAGTCCAAGTCCCAGATTGGTATTTTTCGACAAACTTGCCAATGGGAGCTAAAGTTTATGTTAGGCTCTCAATTTAGACCAATCGTGTCTTTTTACGACTATGTGGGTCGAGGTGTTAAATCATTACTAACCCCGTGTTTTAAAATATCAATTTAAAAAAAAATTAAACTCTTGACCTCTTTCAAATATAGCAGTAATACTTCCGATTGC
Organism: Oreohelix idahoensis; assembly: GCA_024509875.1. Taxonomy (NCBI): domain Eukaryota; kingdom Metazoa; phylum Mollusca; class Gastropoda; order Stylommatophora; family Oreohelicidae; genus Oreohelix; species Oreohelix idahoensis. The sequence goes on from JAMPIV010008446.1 coordinate 119,751, forward strand.
ACTTGTGTAAACTCACAAACACATCGGTCAACTTATTTCCTGGCTAATACCTTTCCCACTATAATCTCCCCAGACGGGTTATCTGTATTATTGATACAGAGATGGTTCGGTGCAAGTATTACCTCATTATCACCTGTGTTTTCGTACACCTCCCAGACGGTTTTCTTAAACCGACAATCTGGCTTTCTTTCCGTCGATAGTGCGAGACCACCTTGTGTCAACAATGACCTTCTCTATCAAAAGTGGCTAGACGACTTAAGTGATAAAAGTATTATCCGCTGACCTGTTGTGACGGTATTTCCTCCCCTGCTTTGCAGTAGTGGTCCAACAGTGGCCAAAACTCTGATTCACTGTATCTAATAGTGGCTTCTAAGGTATCTACCTGCGCACAAGATTACTTTTGGCAGATGTGTAGATAGAAGGTTAATTACACTGCTATGACAAAGGAGTATTCACAAGATATTTAGATAAGCGAAAACAATGCTGGCTGTTACTGAGCACTTTAATTCTGTAATCTGCCGACAACTTTTATGAAGAATTTAAGCAATGGTTTATTCTAGCTGGTTAAGCCCCCATCCCTGAGTTAATCAGTGGAATTATTATTATAATATAGCTCTGTTTAGAGTGTGTGTTTAGTAACTTTGACTGAGACAAACATGTAGTACATTTAAAATGATTGAATCGAAGTTAAAATGGTATAATTACAAATAACATAATTTAATAATCACTTTAAGTTTAAATGTTTAAAAGAAAGGAATAATAGTTAATTACAAAATAAAGTTTTCATCACTCGGGTGATGGTTTTTGATAAGAGGTTCAAGTGGCAGCATATGGGTTAACTTAGCTGCCAGTGATGATTCTGATTCTCCTCCTCCTGAAGAGTTGGTTTTCTGTACACTGCGTTCACTCGTCTCTGGTCAAGGTTCGTAGGGTGAAGCTCGTTTCCCAGGAAAGTCTAGGAGAGTCTTCAAAGCGTAACCATTCGTCCCTTCTTGTCCCAGAAATGGTCCTTTTTGCTGTTACCACCAATAACTGGTAATAGAAATAGATACGAAACGCTCTTCTGAGTATGGCGTTTTCCAACACATAGTTATGTGCCCCCCTCTTTTATTCTACCATCCCATGTCAGAATTTACCATCGATGAGAATTAAATTTAATCCCTCGGGATAAAACTTTCTTTACATTTAAACTGAATAGCTTTACCTTTACATTACATTTAAATGGAAGTATTATTCTTAGAATGTACATCATTTCTTTCATCTTTCCCTCCTTGCTCCATAGGGAACATGGAACTACTTTATGCTTTTAGTTCTCTTTAAGAAACTATCAATAAAGCAATCACCAGCCCATACAGTTGTGGTTCATGAATCATCATTCTAGATACTAAAGTTGCCAGCCTCAAATGACCTGGGCGTCCTGTAGCAATTTTCACACATTAAAATTCACATGGTAATGTGTGTGTGTGTATATATATATATATATATATATATATATATATATATATATATATATATATATATATATATATATATATATATATATATATATATATACATATATACATATATACATATATATATATATATATATATATATATATATATATATATATATATATATATATATATATATATATATATATGTATATATATATATATATATATATATATATACATATATATATATATACATATATATATATATATATATATATATATATATATATATATATATATATATATATATATATATATATATATATATATATATATATATATATATATATATATATATATATATATATATATATATATATATATATATATTCTTCTTTGATCCTTAGCCGCCGACCGTCAAAGCAGTCAGTGGCCATTACGCCTGGTGGCGTCTTGTAGGGCAACAACAAATTGATTCCACTCTGCTCGGTCGGTGGCCATCCTTTGTACAGTGCCCCAACTCTGGTTCATTCTTTGCATCTCAGCCTCCACAGTCCTCCGCCAGGTGGTTTTTGGTCGGCCTCTCTTTCGTTTTCCTTCAGGGGTCCATAGCATAGCTGTTCTTGTGATGGCATCGGGGTCTCTTCTGAGGACATGGCCAACCCAACTCCAGCGTATGCCAGCTATATTGGTGTGCATGTCCTCTTGCTTGCTCCGAGTAAGCAGATCTTGGATGGTGATGGTATTCGGCCAAAAGATTTTTAATCTTATATTGAAAAGAGGACAATTTATTTCCTTCTCTGTAACTGTATATATAGAGAGGCACAAAAGCATATGATATAATATATTTAATATATATATATATATATATATATATATATATATATATATATATATATATATATATATATATATATATATATATATATATATATATATATATATATATATATATATATATATATATATATATATATATATATATATATATGTGTGTGTGTGTGTGTTAGTTCACATGTTAGTAATAAAATATAAAAGGAAAAATTCACTACTTACGCCAATCTTGGCTCACAGACGTTTTTGCTCTGAGGACTTAAAAAAAGGCACTGGCAGCTGCCTTCTTTCGCGTGTACTGGGGGTCGTTAATTTTAACTTCAATTCCCTAGACTCCGTATCTTTCTTCAGTTTCCTAGTCCCGGTGTTCCTTATTAAAATGTAGAGATTTCCTGTGCTTTGTAAGCTTTATTTCGTTCTCCAATAAAAGGTCCGGTTAAAAAAAGGAATTATGAATCTAGTCTTCACTCTGGCGAGGTCTGATGTTGTCTTGGCGAGCGTGAAATTCACAGTGAAATAAAACTGCGAAATGGTCAGACAATATTCATTGCCTTCCCACGCCTTCGTTTGTTATGGAGTTAAATAAACGCTCCAATCATATTCAAACAGGTCGGGTGTGGTACTTTCAAAATATTTCCAACATGTAAAAATTTTGCAAAGGTCACATCTCCCATATATGGTAATATGATGTCCGATGCCCATGTTTGCAAACTTATAGACAGATCGGGGAACTCACATGACAACATGTGTAAGCTGTAATACTTATTACTTTATTAGAAAGTAATGTTGTCATAACAAGTCGACCCGGAAGCGATTATGTCACACTTGTCTGCCCCCATGTGTCACACAGACAGTAATCTCGTTATCTGTCGTATGAGTACGCAAAACTCCGTGTCTGCCCATCTGGGTTACCAACCGAGTCGTCTTATCAGCGGTTCAATTTAAACACGCCGGCGACTATCTTATCTCAGTTGCTCACCGCAAGCCAGGATAAACATTATCTGCAAGGAGTGTCACAAATGTTTGAACATACAAACTATTTGCCACACAAGCAGAAAAAGAAAGAAAGAAAAGTGCAATAATTGACAGCACATAATAAAAATCTGTGCCACAAATGTACCGATACTGTCGGGGAGAAACAAAGATCGATAGGGGCCGCCCCGTTTTGTCGCACCTGTCTAATTAGCCTTGTAATACTACGATTCACATGGTAAAACGTAAACAAGTCTGAGAGTGACTAGACAGAAATGTAGGTGCATAAAATATGCCAAATAATAGGACGATGAGTAAGGAAAATGAATAAATAAATTGATAATGCAGGAGAGAACGAACGTTATGCAAAAGGACATAACTGATTTCATCACAGTAACTTCGTGGAACTTATTATTATGATTTTTTTTTAAATTAAACATCGGAATTTTTTTGTACAGAGCACAGTTCTAGACTGAGAAGCTTTGATCGTTGGTCGCGCGTGTGGTATATCAGTGTTGCAATGCTGGTCGTTATGTGTAAATCGAAGGCTTTAAAAAGGCCGAAACAAAAAAGTGCACAACGGCCGAAACACTTGCCAAAGAGGGGACCTAGTCTAATGATCAGATTATCGACTGTAGAAATATGTATATAAAGTTTCCTATTATTATTATGAGAAAATTATAGTTATAGCAGCACAAATGTGTTTTCATTATCCAAGTTTTACATCTGTGTAACAGTCTTGGTTTATGTGTTTATTCGATATCCATATCTCACATCCTTACAACAAAGTCGGTCTTTACGTATACAATAGTTGTCTGTGTGTCAAATCAACATATCAAAGCAAGGCTTCATGTGTATCTACAAATGAGTGAAGTCGTTTTCAAATAACAATGACCACGCCTCGGTAACACCTCATTGGCTATGGTACCGCCTCTGCGCAAAGCTATCTTCAAATGAAGAATTAATTTTCTTACTGGTAAACACATATATGGATACATGTCCTTATCTCTCTTTTTTTTTTTTTTTAAAGCATGGCTCGGTCCGTTCAACCTAGATGCAGAATCTAGACGCAAGATCCGTCGGTTATATTAGAGAGTTTGTTTAAATATTAACCTTTCGATGTAGCCATTTTCCCCCTTAAACATTAAATGTTAACCAACAGTACAATGTACTGCTTATCTCAGAAATTGTTTTGATACGTTTGTTTAGATTTCTGTAACGAATTAATTATTTATATCGATTAACATTTTGTCCAGGCTAAATGGCTCATTAAAAATTATCAAACTAATACGGCCCTAGTTTCTATCGAAACTGTAGATTTTGAAATTCCATTATCTCCCTTCGTGTTTTGGTTGCTATGGACTCAAACGTTAAAGAGAGAATGTAATGACATTAGTCACTGAGTAAAAGACATTTTTAATTTGTGATGGCTGTTGATTAGAATTATCTCGTGAGAAGGCAGCCAATATTGTTTTATAATTAAAAAATTGATCAGTTTTGAAATGTTAGAACCTGTGTCAACAACATTTGTAACAAAGGAGAACCTAATCTAGCAGAAGAGTTCGGTATGGTGTACATGAAAGTCTGCAGTTCTTCAAAGAAAAAAAAAAAACTATGCCTTTGGATATCTTAACAGGGATAATGATTCTTTCTTCTTTTTAAATTTCTTTTCGCTTGCATGTCTGTATATCCTTGGATGCCTAGGCAACAGACAAGGTTTCTAGAAGTGTGTCTGTTCTATTACATTTTTCTTTTTCTTTTTTGTTGCTATTTTAAGAAATTTTCTGAGTACTTTTTCCAGCCCTCTGTTTCTGCACTGTCTTAGGGTAGCGAGGGATTACATATCAATAATATTGCTTTGTTTTATATTCATAACCCTCCACTCCCAAAGGAGCATAGGCCTTCAACAAACACATGCCAAGTCCTCCTGTCACGTGTCATCATCTCAAGTTCTTTCCACGTTCTCCTCATCATTTTCACCTCTGTTTCCAGCTCTCTTCTCCATGTGCTTCTTGGTCTACCTCTACCTCTCTTGCCCTGGGGGTTCCAGAACAAGGACTGCATGTTTCCTCAGTGCCAGGTTTCCTCAGTGTGAGTCCTATCTATCGCCATCGTCTTCTTCTCATCTCTTGTTCCACTGGCACTTGTCTAGTTCTTGTCCACAGTTCCACGTTGGTAACCTTGTCATACCATTTTAATCCCTCTATTCTACGCAAGCATTCATTTATGAAAGTCTGTAGCTTTTTGGTTGTTGTCTTTGTTGTTCTCCATGTCTCAGAGCCATATAATAGTACTGACTTCACATTTGAGTTGAAGATTCTTATTTTCGTGTTGGATCCGATTTCTCTTGATCTCCATATATTTCCCAATGCAATGAAAGCTCCGCTTGCTTTTTGTATTCTTAGTTTGATATCACTGTCTGTCCCTCCAACTTTGTCTATATTGCTGCCAAGATATGTGTACGATTCTACATCTTGTATTGGTGTTTCTTCAAGTTCAACCCTGTTATCATTACCGGCATTTATTCTCATTATTTTTGTCTTTTCCCTGTGTATTTTCAGACCCAATTGCTGTGACCTCTGATCGAGTGTTTTCAATTTGTCCTGCATCTGATTATGGTTATGGGACAGAAGAGCCAAGTCATCAGCAAAATCCAGATCATCCAACTGCTTACAGAAGAGCCATCACAATTTTGATGGGTGACATGAATGCAAAGATTGGTACAGTCATCACCGGCTTTGAAGAAGTCATGGAAAAACCTGGGCTAGGAATAATGAATGAAAATGGGGAACTATTCTCAAACTTCTGTGCTTCAAATAAACTGGCTATAGGAGGAAGCATGTTTCCACATAAGAGAATACACAAGGCAACATGGATATCACCAGACCATAGAACAGAAAATCAGATTGATCATATATGCATAAACAAGAAGTTTAGATCATCATTGCAGGATGTAAAGGTATATAGAGGAGCAGATGTGGCATCAGATCACCACCTTCTGATAGCCAAAGACAAAAATGAAACTCAAGAGATATGCAACAATGCAAAATTATAGACAACAATTTCATGTAGGACATCTAAGAAATCAAGAAACAAGAGACAGATTTGCGGTCACAATATCCAACAAATTCCAAGTGCTCCAACAGCTGGAAGATGTAGAGAATACAGAAGACTATTGGCAGCAAATCAAAACTGTATGGAATGAGACATGTGAAGAAATACTGGGGAAAAGGGAACGACAACAAAAAGCATGGATAACAACAGAAATCATCAATAAGATAAAAGACAGAAAAAAAACAAGAAAGCAGATTTAAACACAAGCAAAACCAGACGTTCCAAAGCCAAGGCTCAAGAAGTGTACACAGAAGCAAACAAAGAAGTAAAAATAAGTATCAAAAGAGACAAGAGGAAGTATATTGAGGAGTTGGCAAGAGAGGGAGAAGATGCTGCAGCCAAAGGAAATATGAGAGAACTGTATAGCAGCACAAAGAAGCTAACAGGGAAATACAAGCAAACAAGTTGCCACATAAAAGACAAGAATGGAAAACTGCTCAGCAATATACAAGAGCAAATGAAGAGGTGGACAGAATATTGCTTTGTTTACTCCACTTTAAAAAAAAAAAACCTGTGGTACAACCCATCGCCAGCGCACAAACGAAGATTATTACTCACATTACAGGAAGCAATCCACTCTCTGTGGGCTTGTTATGTTAACTCTTTGACTCCAGAGCAACGCTCAGAGCGTTGGTCAGATTTGACACCCATGCCAAAACAACTCTCTGAGCGTTGTTTTTAGTCTATCACGAATTGAAATTACGACACAGGGTGGAAAATAATTGCGGAGTCAAAGAGTTAAGAGGAAGATGGAATATTGTGTGACAAGAGGAACGATTGAGGGGAAACAGAGATACACGACGACAAAGAGAACAGATACTGGGCAGTTTGACATCGTGGCATGGACAGAGGTCAACAATAGAACTGGTAACCTGTACTGGGAAGGGGAGGTTGTGGCATGGAGAAGGATCTCAAATGTATTAAATAATAATTTTATAAAAACCATTAAAATTCTAAAAGAACAAGAAAATTGAAAATATAATTTCACAATAAATAATTATTTGCTTATATGAAGGTGGGCGCCATTGCACCACATTGAAAAATCCCTAGTTCCGGCTTTGGGTATCGGAGGGACTAGCAAATCCTGCAGGTAAAACCTAGGCTAAACAGGTTGAGAACCGTTGATATAAAACAAATATCTACCAAAACCACTACTACATGTATAAGAAGACGAGCTATCTGTAAATGGGTCAGCTGAAGTGGTGACTATATACTCCATCAGGAGCGATACGGAAGCATCCTGTACGTTATATTAAGCTGTGGCGGGAGAGAGTGGTTGATTAATGTATGCGCATTGACGGTTATTAAGATTTATGATCTGACCTCTGACCCCGCAGCATATATGGTTGTCTTCATAAAAACAACGTGGAGAAATTGACGTCTAGCCAATGAAATTGAAGGAAGCTTTTCTAACTAGCCAATCCGCGACATGCGCTGTTTAACAACTAAATGCGCACTCTAGCTTTTATTATGATTAACCCCAAAGACGCGTTTATGAGTACAGGGAGATAACAATAAAGTGTACAGGGAGATAATAATAAATATCCTAGTTTAACGTTTATGAGAATCGTTTACTTAAAGCTGTTCTCATTTCTAAACATTATTTCTGTCGGAAGATGAATCAAGCCTGGTTGAATCAAATGTGTCTTCGAATATTTATTACTGACGGGGATGGGGGAGAGGTAGATACACACACATTTCATCAGCATCACCATTCTCGTCGTTGATGTCAACGTAGTCATCGTCATTATCCTCATCGTCGTCTGCATCATCATCATCAGCGACATAATTGTTTCGCTGCGTATGGATCATAGAGCCATGACTGTAGCTACTGATCCCTGTATGGAAGCATTCATGTGCTTGTGTAAAGATAGCTTCTGTTGCAGTTTGTTTTACACGATGAAGTTGGCCAACCTTGTGCACATCCTCATGTTAATAGCTTCTTACGACATGCCTGAGAGAAAAGTAAAGATATTCTTTCTTTGTCTACTCAGAGATTTCCCCTCCCCCCTTCCCTCGGAAACTACAAACGAACACCCCAAAAAAATGTAGATACCCAAGATAGAAGCAATCGAAATGCATAAGTAATATATATATATTTTATTATTACATTATTTTATCGTAAAAAATTCTTGATGAATTTCGATTAGTTCTCTCTGTTTTCTACTCTTTTGTTCTATCTATCCCTGACAAAGAGCGTGTGTTCGTAACGTTGGCTAATTTGTTGGTCCTTATTCTTACGTCGTACAATACTTCTTCATGAGCTCTTGAAAATGTTATCTCCAATTCCTCTCTTGGGCGCCCCCTTTCTTTGAACTTTTCTACATCTGTGAAACTTTAGATGCACAGGTCAGAGGCAAAGGTCTGTTTAGCTACAGCTCTCGTTTGATTTATTGTCCGTATTCGTTCATTAGAATATTGTGCGTAAACACTTATTTATAAAAGTCTGTATCTGTCTATGTACAGTGTATTATTATTGTTGTTCTAAATGTTTAAAAGTCATAAAATAGGACTGACGTGACATCTGAGTATGAAAGTCTTGTATTTACAAGGTATGTTGGATTTGATGTTTTGTTATTTCCATATATATTTAAAAGCAATAAAAGCTCCTCTTGCTTTTTTGTATTCTTATATATACATATATGTTGTTGTTGTTTAACCAGTTGAAGACCCCCTGGGTATTATCTACACTGTAGATCTAGGCTTTTCCTGTGGCTTTTCTGCCATTCTGAAACGTGTTGAGTTGAAGTCATGAGCTCCAGTTTCTCCATCTTGGCTTGTATTTACAGGATCGTCACATCTGGTCCCCAGCTAGGAGTAAGAAGTGCGCGCGCGCGCGCACACACACACACACACACACACATATATATGTATATGTTAAGTTATTTTATATTCATAGAGGGGGATTTAAATGTTTGAGATCCTCACATACACGTCTAGTATTTTGTAGACGTACATTTGAGCGCATCTAGGATAATTGTATGTTACATTATTTGCGTACGACCGTGCACCATTATTAAACGGGTATGGCGCGGTATGTCGCGGTGATTGATTGCTATACGGGCAACGTACTTGAGGCAAATCTAGATATCTTCCGTCTTGTATAGACGTGAATTTTTCGTGTGCTTGTCCTTAGACTAGGACAGACACGGTTATAAAGAAATTATAATCATTTGAAAGATGAAGACGATATTCTTGATGAGCAATACCAAGAATCGTTTTATTTCAAATATTTAGCCAGAAACGGCTCGTTTTAAGTATCTCGCCTCCGATACTTAGTCTCCTGTAAACGTTATGTCAGAGCTTCAACGTGACCAGGTATGTCAAGTTGTTAGTGCGTCCCACTAACGCTAGGAGCTGATTGAAGCGTCAAGGAATATAGATAACTACGTAACGAATATTAACATGGTCATTTCGTCAGAACCATGTATACTACCAATCCGTTAACCTTCATGTGGTAGCGGTAGTGCAGTCAGTCAACGTTCATGTTGATTGTTATTGACAATGTACTTTTTCTGCCATGAATATAATGATGATGATCGTCTACATTACTGATGTCAAAGTATGTCTACAATAAATCTTGTTTTGTCGTCAGCTGTTCACTATGAGTCCAGCATCTATTTATCGCAAGTTTGGTCATACTGTCTTGACCCATTAAACATTGTTACCGAGCTCCATCGTCATCACCATAAGCCAAAGTAACGGCCCACATCATATTCGCGTTATCAAGAAATACATCGGCCACATGTGGTAAGCCCGACAGCCCTGACAACATCATTGTCAATTCAGAAAAGAAAAAATACATCGGTAACAGCTTGGTTGCCATTTAAATCCCCCTCTATGAATATAAAATAACGTAACTATATATATATATATATATATATATATATATATATATATATATATATATATATATATATATATATATATATATATATATATATATATATATATATATATATATATATATATATATATATATATATAATCATTGCATGTTCCTCCTACTTTGTCTATCCAAGATATGTATCTTTCTTTATTTTCTTCGGTCCTTGGTCACGGACTGACTAAGCAATTAGTGACCATCACGCCTAGTGGCGTCTTGTAGGGCAACAACGAAAGGACATCAGTTTACTCGGTGGGCGGCTATCCTTCGTATGGTGCCCTAACTCTGGTTTATTCTTGACATCTTTGTTCCACAGGTCTCTAAGTTGTTTTTGGTTGACCTCTATTTGGCCTTCCTTCTGGGGCCTCAATCATGGCAGTAAGCTACATGTATGATTCATTAAATACACACAGAAAAGACAAAGATTTTGAGATTGCGAATCTACGTGTTTGAACAAGAATATTACCTTCACCTTCAGATATTTCGATGACATCACCGTGATCCCATAGACGCAGGCATCAACAACTTAATCTTTGACCAGAGACAAATTGTAGCGAAAATTTAAGCAAGAACATCGTAACAATTATTAATCTCACAATTCTATTACTAAAACGTCTAACCCGGAATACGTATACACGCTGGGGTATCGACTTCAGTCTTGACCTTGGTGATACTTAACGTAAATAAATTGAAGATACAACCTTTAAGGGTAATCGTATTCGTTGTCGATGTAATTTTTCTGCGGCTTACCCGTAAAGTATCGCAAGAATTATCACACTTCATTCCCCCCCCCCCCCTTTTTTTTTTCCTCTTCCCACTTCTGCGACCTAGCTCGTGCCGTAAGTACAAAGTCCTGCCTATCACATTTTTTTTCTTTCATTCTGGATAAGGATGTGTATACTTCATTAATCATTCATGTATTACCCTGTAGCTCCATGTGGAGCAAGGGCCAATAAGTTTACACTCAGCCTTCTAATCATGTATCACGTGTCATGTATCACGTGTCATGTATCACGTGTCATGTATCACGTGTCATGTATCATGTGTCATGTATCATGTGTCCTTCCATATCTTAGTTATCCCTTTTAGATGTGTCTCCATTTCTCTTCTCCTTGTGTTTTACTTTTTCGTGCTGTTGAATTATTTTGTTTTAAATTTCTAATCTCTGAAGGATCCAATTCACAGTTAAATAGATAAAATCTTAGATATTCTTAATTATTTAAACTCAGAACCATTACTAATGAGCACGTAATTGGAAGATGGCGCTTAAGCTCTCAATATATTGATGTTGAAGACTTGGGTCTGCCATCAATGGTACCTATACCTTGTAGCGGTATGGCAGCTTGTGTACCCTGACAATCCCCAGAGCTATGCCAGTGGGAGTTTTACTCCTGGTAGGTTCAACCAAGTTGGACTGGTCTGCGTGGGTAGGGGTCAGACAAAAGCTGGTACCCTGGTCCTCCAGGTTGGGGGTTTTAGCTCAGGGCCGACACCCCTGTCTATGTAAAAACTCGCACATTTTACGGAAACGGCAACAAATAGAAAAACTTTGATGCGGGACTGAAATCCGGAGTCTCAGGCTGGTATGACTGACAGTGGTGAAAGCCGAAAGGAAGCCATTGGCATGAAAACGGATGCCCTGACCGCAAAACACGAAACCAGAATTGGATTTTGGAACGTCAGAACTATGAATGAGACAGGAAAGCTGAGACAAATCACAGCAGAGATGAGGAACTACAAATTACATATCCTGGGAATAAGCGAGAGCAGATGGACAGGGACGGGGAGAATAAAAACAGCTACAGGGCAAACCGTACTTTATTCTGGTAGAGAGGATGGTCAGCACAACGAAGGTGTAGCCATTATCCTGAAGAAAAGAATGGAAAGGTCTTTACTGAAATGGAAACCCACCAACAACAGACTGATAAGAACAAGACTGAGAGGGAGATTCACCAACACCACAATTATACAATGCTATGTACCAACAAATGACAACGATGAAGAGATCAAGGACGAGTTCTATCAACAGGTACAAAAGGAAATGGAAACTGTACCCAGGTACGATCTCATTATAGTAATGGGAGACCTGAATGCGAAAGTTGGAACACATAATATTATTACGAAAGAGTAATGGGGAAATGCGGCAGTGGAACAGTAAATGAGATGGGGACAAATTAATCAGCTTCTGCAGTATCAACAACCTGGTCATTGGAGGAACACTTTTTCCACACAAAGAAGTGCACAAGTTAACTTGGGAATCACCAAACGGACGAGACAGAAACCAGATAGATCACATAATGATCAATGACAGATGGAGACATGCACTACAAGACGTGAAAGTTATAAGAGGCGCAGATGTGGGAAGTGATCATCACCTAGTAGTAGCAAGACTGAAGGTGAAACTCAGAGCTGCTGGACCAGTTGCAGTCAAACAGAAAGATATAACATCACGAAACTTAAGGACCCCCTCACCAGAAAAGCTTTCGTGGTCGACGTAAAGAGACGATATCAGATTACCAAAAGCCAGCAAAGAATAGAGACCGATGATGTCGACCAGAAATTCAACACCATCTCAACAATATACAAGGAAAGCAGCAAGTCATGCTTGGGATTCCAGGAAAGAAAGAGCCAAGACTGGATAACACCAGACATGCTAAATACCATAGCGAAGAGAAAGGAAATGAAAAGAAAGACAACAGAAGCTAAGTCTCCCAGGTTAAAGGCAATATATAGTGAACTGTACAGTCAGCTGGACAAGGAAGTAAAACGTCAAACCCGTGCTAACAAAAGGACATTTCTGGATGACCTTGCAAGACAGGCAGAAGAGGCAGCACTGAGAAATGAACAAAGCACAGTTTATAAAATAACTAAAACTATCAGTGGAAAACGAGGTGCAAACAACTTAACGTTAGTAAGAGACAAGCCAGGAAATCTCATCACCACAGCACAGGGGCAGGAAACAAGAAACACTGAATAAGGAACCACCAGAGACTCAGCTGAATGTTCCTGAGGCTGAAAGTGACTTTGACGTAAATACAGACATTCCACGAAAAGAAGAAATCATCACAGCTATCAAAGGGTTAAAAATGGAAAAGCGCCTGGTCACGACAATCTAAATGCTGAGCTATTCAAGACAGACCCTGAACTAGCAGCTGAACTATTAGAACCACTATTTGCACAAGTCTGGGAAACTGAGACAACACCAACAGAGTGGAGAAAAGGAATAATTGTCAAATTGCCCAAGAAGGGCGACCTTGCAGACTGCAACAACTGGAGAGGAATAACTCTGATCTCAGTTCCCAGCAAAATACTAGGCAGGATAATCATCCAGCGAATTTCAATAGCAGTTGACCATAAACTGAGGAAAGAACAAGCGGGTTTTAGAAAGAACAGAAGATGTGCAGACCATATATTCACCCTCAGGAACATTATAGTGCAGTGCTCAGAATGGCAGAGACAGCTATACATTAACTTTGTTGATTTTGAAAAGGCTTTTGATAGCATACACAGGGACAGCCTATGGAAAATACTGATGGCTTGTGGAATTCCCAGCTGCATTGTTTCCATCATAAAAAGCCTCTATTCTAACTTTACATGCAGTGTTGGATTGAGTAATGTAACTTTCGAAGTGAAAACAGGAGTACGACAGGAATGCCCCTTATCAACAACATTATTTTTGACAGCCATAGATTGGGTGATGCGCCAGACAACAGAGGGCAGTCCAAGAGGAATTAGATGGACGTTTTCTACACTGGAAGACCTGGAATATGCAGATGACATTGTACTACTCGCTCATTCACATCAACACATGCAAGAAAAAACCGATAGACTGAATAAGTATGGCCAGCAGGTTGGTCTGAACATCAATCTGAAGAAGACAGAGGTCAAGACACTAAATGTGGGCAATCCTGAACCAATAACAGTAAGGAACCAGCAGTTAGAACAGACAGACACATTTACTTACCTGGGACGCATAGTAACACCTGACGGCGGAACAAGCAAGGACATTAACAACAGAATGAATAAAGCGAGAACAGCCTTTGCTAGTCTCATCAACATTTGGAAGTCTTCCCAGTACAGCACAAACACCAAATTAAGACTGTATGAGAGCTGTGTACTTTCTGTGCTTCTCTATGGTGCGGAATGCTGGAGAGTAACAGAGAAGGAAATGTCGAAACTGTCCTCCTTCCACACAATGTGCCTAAGGAAAGTTCTCCGAATCTTTTGGCCAAACACCATCAGTAACCAAGAACTACTTATTCGGAGTAACCAGGAAGACATGCACACCATCATATCTGGCAGACGCTGGAGTTGATTTGGCCACGTCCTCAGAAGAGACCCTGATACCATCACAAGAACAGCTATGCTGTGGAACCCCGAAGGAAAGCGAAGGAGAGGCCGACCAAAAACAACTTGGCGGAGAACTGTGGAGGCCGAGATGCAAAGAATGAACCACAGTTGGGGCACTGTACGAAGGATGGCCGCCGACCGAGCAAAGTGGAATCAATTTGTTGCTGCCCTACAAGACGCTACCAGGCGTGATGGCCACTGACTGCTTTGACGGTTGGCGGTTATGGATCAAAGAAGAAGAGCAGAAGACTTGGGTACACTCCATGGAAACGGAAGAAAACATGTTAATTAAAAAAGGAGATAGTAATTAGACAAATTATATATATATATATATATATATATATATATATATATATATATATATATATATATATATATATATATATATATATATATATATATATGTGTGTGTGTGTGTGATGGGGCCGGAAAGACACCCGGCTTCCCCCTTCACGGAAAGACACCCGGCTTCCCCCTTCACGTAAAGACACCCCAGCTTCCCCCTTCGTTGTGAGTGGCACATTTATCGCCCATATCCATATATTTTCGATGTGCGCAAAGCATGCTGGGATGTAAAAAGTCTTCAAGAAGATATATTAGTTTAGGCCATAATAAAGCCTAAGAATTAGTTGTGATGTGTTATATTTGGTAGTCGTGTGTTATATTTAATAGCGGTAGGTTTTATCTGTGTTTTCGTGCCTAATAAAGCAAATATCGCGATTGTTATTTATGCGGCCAAATTAATACGCCTAGCGCGCAGTAAGTTGAGTGATTAGCCTAGTGCCTATATAAAGCGTGCGGTAGCCAGCAGCGGCCTTTCCTAGTATCAGCCCAGACGAGAGAACAAACGAGACGAGGTGACCGTTGTTGGTAGCAGATGGACCAGAGCACGTGAGCTGTAATTCTTAGCGCATTTTGTAGAATTTAGCATTTGTGTTCTATAGGTCTGAAATTATATTCAGCACGAGTCTGTTTTAATGTTTAGTGAAATAAATATATTGATAGATGTGAAAGTTTAAGAGCGATTATTTCATTTATCAGAAAGGCAAATATGGTATGAAGCTATTTCACGTGAATTTAGATAATATCTACCTGTTAGCAAAAATATCAAGATGGCGGCCACGTGGTGATGACTTTAGTTCTAGTTGTTAAGTTAAGAATAATTATATTTTATTCTTTGATGTAAAAGTAATTGAGTGTATATCACGATTATTGATATTTCTACTGTATATCTTTAGTGGGTTACTTTGAGTGAGGTGAGGATATGTATTTAGATTTCTGGAGAGCGCGAGGCCACTCCTTTGTTGAGACATGTGTCTCTCTGGTTGCTCTCGGCGGAGCATGGAAACACCAATGCAGCTGGTGTCCATTACAGGCCCACAATAAGCATTTTGATGCTATTGCTGTGGTTGTTTCGGTGACGGTAACGATGTGTTTCATGTGATGAGTTCCCAATCTCATCAGGGGTCATATACGACACGCTTGTGGCCAGGCGCACCAGTCGTCACTTACGACATGTTCAGAGTGCAGGAACAAGTATTGAGACGGATCAGTTGCGGGGTGGTGGTTTATTCTCATTATTGAGAGTATTTGTTGTACAGATAGTTGAATATTATTTTATGTCCATTTTATTATTATTTAATTATGGTTATGTGTAGAATGGTTTGTGAGAGCACGTTTGCTCACTTGGAGATATATATTTCTCTTCTCCGCTCATGAGGGAGCATGGGGCCACCAGTGTGGTTTGCCTCCGCATGAAGTATTCGTATGCTCGTGCAGTAGTGGTTTCGGTAGCAATCTGTGTTACATGGGGAGATTGCCAGCCTCATGCACAACATCATACTAGTCTCATTGACGACATGCATGAGTATGTGTGTGTGATAGCTGAGTGTGTGCTCTTGCAGTAGTGGTTTTGGTAGCAATCTGTGTTACATGGTGAGATTGCCAGCCTCATGCACAACACCGTACTAGTCTCATTGGACGACATGCATGAGTGTGTGTGTGTGTATGTGATAGCTGAGTGTGTGCTCTTGCAGTAGTGGTTTTGGTAGCAACCGATGTTACACGGTGAGATTGCCAGCCTCATGCACAACACCTTACTAGTCGCATTGAACGACACGCATGAGTGTGTGCGTGTGTGATAGTTAAGGGTGTCAGGTGGCGTGGAAGGACTGTTTGGCAGGTGAGAGTATCGTTATTCAACTATGATTTTAACTAGCTATCGTGAAATTCTAAATCCACATATATGAATTAAAAAGTAAATGTAAAGCCTAACGCGTTAATTCAAAAAAAGGAAAGAGGAATGGTAAAAGAACAGTGCTGTCTCAATAGCGTACAAAAATCCCCCTTTTTCTACTTAGTCTGCAAAATTGTAACGCTTTCACGTTTGATAGTAAAGCCTACAGCAGCATACACGCCTTTCTAAAAATAAAACGTGTACTGGATTTCTTATAAAAACCTTGAGATACGCACACTGCTTAATGACCTAGATAAAATACTAGCATTAATGTCATTTTATACACTGCGTAATGAAAAGACAGACGAGCGTAGAAGAGAGAGAGAGAGAGAGAGATGTACTGAGGAACGCATGCAATACTACCAACGTCGTCTCGCGATTGAAAATTAATGCCACCCCCAACGCGAAAGGCATGAAGCACTAACTTTTTTTCAAATAAACAGTGACAAAAAACACTACCAATACACGGTTAGGTTTTAAAAAACATGTTTAATGCTTATTAGGAAACCTGACCCAATACTGTTTTACGTCTGAAATCCTGACAGTACAGAAGACACCCCATCGTATCGAAGTGAACGGGTGGTAGAAGAAAATACATATTTTGAACGCAGCCACTTAGCTCCCTTAAAACTTATATATTTGGGTGCTTTAGGACTTTCTGACAAAGAATATGTTAGGTGTTAAGCAATTAGTCTAATAATTAACAAATTATAGCCATAATACTAGAGTGAGGGTGTAAGACAGCACCAGATCATATTTGCTCAGTGGCATGTTTTAAAACCACTATTTTACGGGAAATAGGCCAACAAGTTAAATCCGATTTGATTGGCTAGAATAATATGTAAGGCTAAACATGATTAGTCGATTGCAAATACTATTTTTGGTTGTTAATAGAAACGATAGAAAGAGTACATTTTTTTCAAATGCTTTTGTAAACATGGTCCCATTGGCTAGACCATTTGATATAGTCAATTAGGAGCGTCAGTTCAGGGCCACATTTTGAAAATAAACTTACTAAGAAGCAAGTGCGTTGAGATCCAGCTCATATTTTTCTAAATAAAAGCCTGGGACAGAGGCAGATCGGAATTGTGCCATAATTCATCACCAGTCAACGTATTTGTTTATTATTTCCATGAATTGTGGTAAGCTAGCCTATTTGATATCTTTTGATGAAAATTGAATGTGAATTGATAATGTATGTCTGTATGTGTGTGGTTCAGTAATAACCAAAAGGCAAAACCTAGATATTGCTCCAACATGAACAAAACTTGTCGCAGAGGAGTGAAACTGCATGGGATTGCCAAATAGTACTATGACACCTATCTTATTGAATAGAAGGAAATAATGCTGGAATTGCAGAGGCGTTGTAACCATTAGGGAGAGGAATACTGGTGTATATTGTTCATGAGAAGCTAACAGTTGGCCTACCGCGCTGAACTCTGGGTTTGTTATGTATTGTGTTTCAGTGTGGAAATAGATTATAAATTAGTTCTGAAGTAGGAGGTAAGACCTTCTTGTTTCAGGAACCGTGGTCCTAACGGGTTGAAGCAGCACCTGGTCTGAGTTTTGCTGAATCCAGAGGCTGGCAGCATACTCCTTGGTCAAGATAGCGACCAGTATTGTTTCTCAAGGAAACGGTGAAGCAAGCGAGCAGTGGAGACTGTTTCCTGCCGCCCTCACAGAAGATAAGATTCGTTGGCCAGAGCAGCTCAATCTTATGTACCCCCCTCTAAAATTGACAGTATATTAAATAAAGAGGGACAAGTAATTGTTTCAAATGACAGGAACTGTGAACTTTTCCAATACTATTTCCACCAAACAGACACTGGAAGTCATGATGACAAACAACCACCTAACTTGAAAAAGCCAGTATTACCTCATAGTACTACATCACAACTTACACACATATTGTAATAATAATAATATATGTCAATACAAAGATCATATCTATAAATAGTGTACATACAACTTGTAATTACATTTGATTGTGATTCCTGGTTCACTTTGTAGTTGAATCAGGATATCTATTATTGAAAGAAATTAATACATATTTTTAAAGTTAAACTTGACTTATTAAGATAGTCTTATAGAGTGTTCTATGTGTGTGAGTGTCACAGTGTTGTAAAGTATTGTGGATTAAATTAAATTGTTTATCTGTCTGTTGTTGTTGTGACTTACACTTCATCATTATCATAACCCTAGACATTCAACGTAGTCATTACAATATTCCAGAATAAGCCTGACTGAGGTATAAATGTGGTAGCAAGTAAGGTTATCTGTAATACACCACACTTATTAGATACAGATACCTTCACAGCTGATCTCAGTCAGTACACTAAGTCCCCTATAAATATTTATACCATCCCACTTTACCACACTAGCCCGTGCTTTGTTTGCGTTTCAGGATTAGGAACTGAGCACTAACTGGGTGTTTGTTTGTTTGGTGTTATGTTCGTTGGTTTATTTGTTTAATGTTTGCTTCAGTGTGCTCTTAGTCACTGAATGGGTTGTAAAAATAAATACAGCCCCTGCCTCAGAATCAAGAGTTTTATTGTTGAATCTGGTCGGTTGCGAGTGTGAAAAGAGAGTGATCAAATATCACAACATCATCATCATTCTCGCCCCACCCTATCACACACACACACACACATATATATATATATATATATATATATATATATATATATATATATATATATATATATATATATATATATATATATATATATATATATATATATATATATATATATATATATATATATATATATATATATATATATTAAGATGGTTTAGGCTTAGTTGAAATAAAAAATAATGAAGAAAAGATTGAAAGCAAGCGGACACGATGTTGACAGCTCTATAATCGAGAAGGAAGAGATATATAGAAAATAGCCTCATAGAGCATTGGAAAACTATTGGATTTCTTACGAGGCGACTAACGAGGTTATGAATGGGGCTGACAATCTTATTATGTAAAACAGATTGCTACACAAACCACTAGTACAGAAGGTTGTAAATGCTTGGTGAAGCCTTCATGCAAGGGGAGGGACTAGCTGCAGGGGCGCTTCATGTTCCATAGGCGGCAAAAAGAAAAATGAGGATTGTTGGAAATAACCACCACAAATACCAGAGGTACAGGGCGGGAGGAGACGACACTGGCGTTCGATAGAACATACATTAAGAAAGCTATTTGATAACATTACAAGACAGTTCCTGAATTGAAATCCCTGCGTTAAGAGATAAAGAGCAAGACCAAGAAAGTCACGGACAAGAGGAGACATGGATTAAAGGGATAAAAAAAGACATGGAGGGAATTTCAGCAGATGGAACAGGACATTGAAGCTTGCTATGATTTATTGAGGACCTGTGCTTCAAAGGGATGTCTGAGGTATTCATGATGATGCTTACAGCCAATCGTCGATGCGAGGATGAGAATTTAAAAATGGCGTGAAAGTGTTTTATGCAACAAGACTTGATCAGTAGAAGTTAAGAAATACAGTTCTGCCGTGTATTATGTAGAGAGCCAACCCTGTATAATAAAGTGGGCCTATTCTTTCGTCGTCTTTTACCTTTTTCTTCATCGTTCTCATTTTATTTCTTCCCGTCTTTGCCCTTTCATCTATTATCGTTCGCAAACTCACTTTGTTGTGTGTAATTTTAATTTTAATCAAAGTTTTCCAATTATTAGTCTCCTTCTTTTCTTGACGAGGTGATATCTGGAAACCTTACTGATAATATTCCATAGGCCCATCTATTCACCTATCATATTTGTAACATATATGACATCTTCTTTTGAGCACAACAGCGATTCACATATGTGAACACGTCGAGGTGCGCAAAAGAAGATTTAACAATACTGAAGAAGAGGCCAAACAAAACAAACTATCATACTGTAAGGTGCGACACCGTGACATATGGAAGTGAGTCAACGACGATTAGTAAACAAGCAGGAAGATCCCCGGAGGCCACACTGATACGACGTTTACAGACGAATGTTTAGAATATCATGGAAGCTTTAAAAAATTATAGTAATGAGGATGTCCTGACAGCAGCCAGTGCACAAAGAAAGCTTCTTACTCATATGGTAAGAAGTGAAATCACTTTCTTTCGTCGTGTGACGAGAAAAGGAACGCTGTAACATATTGCCGCAACTGGAAGAAATGAAGGGCACAAGAGAACAAAGACAACAAAAATAAATAGTCTGACATCGTGACATGGAAATAAGTCAACAACAAAACTGATAAACTGCACAGCGGACAGGAAGCTGTGGAGATACATGATTACCTACGCCAGCCACATGGTACTTAAAGAAGAAGAAGAAGATTAATATGAGAAGGGAAGTCTAGCAAAAAGACGTTTCACACTTGAGTGTTCGGCCGCTGAACAAAACAGTATATTGCGTCCTACAAGACTAAAGAGCCGTGAGATGTATAAATGAAGTGGAAAATTCGAAAATTATTAGCGGTCAAAAATAATCACGCTCTAGTGTCTTCCGTGATTTTCATCTAAATTAGTTCTATGAAACGCGCAGTTTTTGTTTGTATGTTTATTTGTTTTTTATTTATTTTTATTTTGGTGTGAAGTTTAAACATAGTTGCAGGATGTTGTGCTGGGATTAAGAAATGGATTCCATTACACGCTCATTGAGGCATATTGGGAATATGGCGTTAGACACAAATTTTCTTGACCATCGGCACACTCTAGGTGATGTGGTCAGTCTCATGCCGGCCGCCTTAACTTTCCTAAAGTTGCTCTGGTATCCAATTCATGAGGCTGGGTCGACCCTGGAGCCGTTTGTGGACTAAAAAATCACACCGGGGATCGAACCATGAATCACTGAGCTAGGAAGCTTGTGCACTAACCATTGCACTACTGCGGCTCCGGGATTAAGAAAAGAAAGTTTAAAAAGTTATGTCAAGTATAAGAATTAAGACAACAGGCGTTGCAAGATAGAATGGTTGGTGACACAGTTGGCAGCGCCCCCTAATCGGAGTGTACCCTAATGTGAAGCTCTAATGTGAAGCTCTAATGTGAAGCTCTAATGTGAAGCTCTAATGTGAAGCTCTAATGTGAAGCTCTAATGTGAAGCTCTAATGTGAAGAAAGACCGGTAATTAACGTGAGCTAGAGAGATACAAGTAAGAGTTCTTCAGTGTTACATAGAGTTAATGCAAACATACTGAAGTGAGTCATGGATATTTAGTTGAGATGGGAAGGGGGGATCCCTGGAGGTCCCAGATGCATGGTTTTACAGAAGAATGTTGAGAATACAATGAACTGCTAAAAATAGTAACGAGGATGTCCTGAAAGAAGGCAGTAAATTAATGAAGCTTATTAATGACATTAGTAGGACGCCAATTTCTTAAAGGATGTTAGAAAAAGAAGAAACCTGGAATATGTCGTGAAAACAGGACAGATTTTTTGGAAACTAATAGGGGACGACGAAGGCAGAAGGAACTGGACAATTTGACATCACAGCATGGGAAGAAATCAACAACTGAATTGATAAATAGTACCAGGGGCGGGAAGTTGTGGAGAGACATGATCATCTACGCCACCTGGCATGGTATTTAAAAAAGCAGAAGAGATAAACAATAAGATATAAAAACATAAAGGCGTTTATTTATCCTTTACTTATGTCACAGCGTCCGACTGGCAGGGTAGTTAGAGCACTACCCTCTCGTTGCAGAGTTTCCGTATTCTGGATCGAAACGTGGTAGCCTCACTGTCCAGTCTACCCAGCTGGCTGTGATTGGGTACCTGACTCTGCTGTTGAGTTAGTGAAGACATGAGAAGCGAGATATGGAATTGGCTACCCTACCTCATAAAGCTGGAACTAATGTCATCATGTAGCGTGTCCTTTGCAGAACGTCGCTATCATCAACAGCCCGCCTGAAAGACTTTCGATCTCTAGCCAGCCTTCCTGCCTCCTCCATTGTCATATTCAAGGTGTCTTCAATGTCCTGTGTCTTGGTCGGCCCCTGTCTCGCCTTCCAGGTACCATACCCTCGATCACTGCTCTCTAAGCCACTATGACGTTTAATGTGGTCAAAGTATTTCAGTTTCCGGGACATGATATTGTTTATGAGCCAGTTTTCCTCGATGTTCAGGTCGTGTAGGATGTCTATATTTTTCTTCTTCTTGGTCCAAGATATTCTGATAATTTTTCTGTAACACTTTACTTCGAAAGATTCGATTTTTTTTCTTTAATGTTTGAGTAAAGGGCCATGATTCAAACTAATGTAGTTAAGTTTTATAACACTTCCCTTCCCTACGACAATACCTTTACCATTTTTTCAACTAATGTCATGAAGTTGTCTAGGGGTGATTTATTCTTTGGCTTTTTTTGTGTACAAATACAGCTATCCTAGTTTCCAAACATGTCAACGATCAATTCATTCATCATTTTCTAACTCGTTATCTTTTCTAGCAACTTCCATTACGACGTTACATTCCTTGTACCAGATTTTTACATTATGAACTGTTATTCAAAATATTCCGTCACCGAAATTGTTCCCAAACAAAGAAAATAATAATCCCTTGTGGTTTTTATTTCTAATTAGCTGCTTTTTTCGTGTATTTCCAGTTCCATTCACGAACATATGATGTCTCATGTGTTGAATTGTCTTTCGTATCCATTGGCAAATGCCAAGGTTTACATTGGCAGTGACGATAATACAACGTATATTTGTAATGTATACAATTGCAATGTTATATAAAATCTAGATATGTAAAAATTACTCGACTTTCTAAGCTGAATATAGAATTTTTCGATGGTTTATATTCAGTGTGTATTTTTAAATATTTTTATTAATTACTCGTGTGCCTATGATGAATATAGAATCTTTGTATCGTATATTTTTAAAGCAAGGTTATAAAGTAGTTCCCGGGGTCTCTTAAGAGACAAAGAAAGAACATGATACTTTACCCTCTGGCATGTCTGGCCACCAATATGAGGTTGTGTAAGTAGTTGGCAACATCATCATGTGCAACTAATTGCCACAGAAACCCCTGTTGCAGGAGCTATGAAGGCTTGGTGCAGGCTTCCTGCCAGAGGATCAGCTGTATTGGTGGTTCCTTGATCCGTAGGGAGCACAAATGATAATTATGGCGGTATAAAGAGAGAGAAAAAACTACTAATGAGCAAACGAAATGCTTTGAGATATTCAGATGATAACATTTAAGTAGAAATATACAACATAAAGAGCGAGCGTCAGAGTGGTTAGAGCGCTGTTCTCTCGCGACAAAGGTGCCGGGTTAGAATCACGGTACCGAAACGTTTCGGTCTACCCAGCTGTAAATGGGTACCTGACTGCTCTTTGAGTTAGGGACGGAAAAGGCAGCGAGAAAGGGTATGGTGAAGTCTCTAACACTTTACTCCCCTACGGCAGTGTCTGCTATGAGACTACCTTTTTTATAGAGCATAAGCATTGTGGGCTGACTAACACGCGTTGGCATAATCACGGAAGTAATAAGAGACAAGATAATGTTCCTCACAGACATTGCTACCGTCTGGAACAATAAAAACAATGAATTAGACAGCCTGACAGAAGTACTAATGAAAACCAGCTACGAAATGAAAAAAATTAAGAGGTAGAGCGGGTCCCCGCCCTCTGCAAGATATATGGAAATGAGAAGGCAGATAAACTTGCCAAAGAAGGAGACAGGAAAATCCAAACAGACGACACGGCTACATATGATGAGATAAAAGCAATACTCAGAAATAACTATAGACAACAATAGCATAAGGAGTATCCGATAATTCAGAACCATACTATTAATGCCAAGAAGAGATCAAGTTATAATTTGGAACCTAAGACGCGTCAACAGTGAGAAATGCAGTCAGCGACCCATAGCTAGACTGCTTGCGTCAGGGTCAGCGAACCAGAGCTGACCAAGACCCTACTCCACCTCCAAGTGGTGCTCCTGGAAACAGGCTGCATCACTGCAGTCTGGCTGAGTGAGTAGGGATCGAAGAGGGAAGGCTAACCCGGTCCCAAAAATGCCGTACTAAAGTCGGATGTGTCGGCCGAAAGGCGCAAATATCGCAGCTTCGCTGTAAACGGACACAACGCAACCAACGTCCTTTTCAGGACGAACGAAGAAGAAGAAGTTATAATTTTCAGACTAAGAACCTGCAGTTGCAGATACCATTTGTTCAACAAACTGAAAATTGCTCGGACGTATGTGTCCATAATGGGGAGGAAAACAAACAGTAGAACATGTACTAGAAAACTGTCGGCTGCTAGAGATTACCAAAGTGGCAGCGTGACCTTCTCCAACCCAGTTGAGGGCGAAACTGTGGTGATGAGAGGAGCCTGAGACGGACTTCCAGCTTTATAAGAGCGATAGATGTGGTTATTTGAGTGCGAACGACAAAAAAGAAGACTGAAGACATATTACTCCATACAGTTAAGAAAGAGGTTCTTTTATACCAAAAGGCACAGCGAAACAAAAAGACAAAAGACTAAGAATATGCTTTGGAGCTCTGTCAGCTGTGGGAAAACAGACCCACTCAGCGGATAATGGGGAAATAGAAAGGTCGAGTGTTAATGGATGGACAGGAAAAAAAAAAACACTAATGCGTAAATTAATTCCCGGTTCATAATTCCCGTGCATCTATTCCCAGCGAGCAAGTCATTTTCTGGCGTAATGAAGCGGGGATCGTCCCTGATGGATCTCGTGTGAAGACGCCAAGATATCCGTGATGAATATCTGCTCCAGCTTCTATGGTAACGATCTCTGAAGTTGTAATTAACTCCACGAGAAAGTTCCAGAGATATACAGAGGGAACGGGCGACTGGGAAGCGCAACAATGGTGGTTTGTGTGTGTGTGATAAGGACGGTGGTTTTTGTGATGAAGAAGATGGCATAAAGCATACTCTACGTTACTACTGACTGTGACAGCACAGAAGATTAAAAATGAGATTGTACTTGTACTGGTGAGAAATCTCCATGGACTTAGTTGCATTTGATTACTTAAGCCTTCAACGGTTTAATCTTGGAAATTTTCAAATTTTCATTAAATAAAAATATTGCTTTTTTTTTTTTTTTAACAACCGATATACTACTCACTTGTACTTACGGTAGGCCGGATAAGTCATATGAGTGATTTTTTTGCTTTCTTCCTTGTATACGGAAAAATTTGATTTTTTCTTGTACCTGAGAAATATCAGATACTTAATTCAAATTCACGCTAGCGCTATTCTTTGAACTAAGACTTAATTTAAATAGTGGGTCTTTTGCCGCATGATGGTCTATCTATATATTTATGACTTGACTTTCATCCACTGCCATTGAGTGTCACCTTTTGGTGATCTATCTATCTATCTATCTATCTATCTATCTATCTATCTATCTATCTATCTATCTATCTATCTATCTATCTATCTATCTATCTATCTATCTATCTATCTATCTATCTATCTATCTATCTATCTATCTATCTATCTACGAGTATCTATCTATCTATCTATCTATCCCTCTGTCTGTCTTTCTATCAATCTAGCTGTCTATCCTTCTGTCTGTCTATCGATCTGTTTGTCTGTCTGTCCGTCCGTTCATCCGTTTCTTTGTCTGTGTGTATGTATGTCTGTCCGACTGTGTGTCAGGTCTGTTAGTATGTCTGCCTGTCCATCCGTCCGTCTGCCTGTCTGTCTGTCCATCCCTCCGTCTATCTGTCTGTCTCTCTGACTGTCTTTGTATCTGTCTGTCTACCTGTCAATCTATCTTCTATCAGTTTGTCCATCTAATAATCTATTTCCTGTCAATCAACCATAGATCAATGTCTTGTATGACGCCTACACCAAAGCATTAATGTGCTCAAGCAGCAGTGGTGTATGTTGATATTCAATTGACATACTTGACTCAATATATACTCATGGAACAAAGTAAGTGTGCAGCACTTTATAGGGCACTGTGCGTGATTTCATGGACGAAATGAAATAAAAGTTGGCACACAATGTGGTTGAATATTGAATAAAAAACCAAGTGATCACTTTGATTTTAGTGAAAGTGTCTGGCCCAGGCCAAGCGCGCTTGTCTATGGCGAACTGTCAGTGCTGGTCTAACTGCAGGTCTGTGAGGTAAGAGATTTCCTATTCCGCACTGTTCTGCACGACACGGTTCTTAAACCTAGAATGTTCCTGGCAGTCCATGTTGCCTGAATAAACCTGTTACGCAAGTGCATAAGGCGTATGTATCGGTCTTGTGCAGGGGTGGTAACTCGTGGTCGGCCACTATGGCGATCAGCAGTGGATCCAGTTTGGTGGGAACAAGCTTGAATGCGTGATATAGTGTTCATGTGAACATTGAAATGTTGTGATACAGCTAATATAGTCGCTCCAGCAGCTAACATCCCTATAGCTATTGCTCGCTGTTGTTGGTTCAATCTTGGCATTGTCAAAAAAGATGTTTCTGTTGGACTCTTGGTACTCTATTTCAACGATTACGTTTTCACATGCTTGTGATTAGAGCTACACACTTACCTTCCTTTTATCTGTGATAAATTCTCCCCTACGGCACTTTTCACGTGATTTATCTTGCACCGTGATTATCTCCCCATGAATAGTGCGATCCAATTGTAATTGCACGGGTAAGTGAACAACACTCACACAGAAATGTGTGCCAGCTTGCATTTGAGTTCATCCAAGAACACACGCACAGCGCCCTGTTGAGTGCTGCACACTTACCTTTTTCCATGAGTATACAATTTCCTATTAGAGATAGTACTTTCTGCTGGCACCACCAATAACTATTATAAAGAATAGAAACGAAACGCTCTTCTGAGTATTGCGTTTCCAGATACATGTGTCCCCTTTCTTCTGTTCTACCATCCCATTTATCTCAGAATTTACCCTCGATGAGTATTAAATTTAATCCCTCGGGATAAAACTTTCTTTACATTTAAATTGAATAGCTTTAGCTTTACATTACATTTAAATGAGAAGGTTAATAGTACAGATATAATATGTTTACATTTCCACTGATTGAAAAGTGTTCACGATATAAATTGAATATGTTTTCATTTATGTTTACATTGATTTGAAAAGTTTGAAACTTCCATTAATTTTAAAGTGCATATGTTAACATCGACATTTACACTGGTTTGAAACTGTAAGTATTATAGTTAGAATGTACATCATTTCTTCATCTCCCCCCCCCCCTGCTCCAAATGGAACCTGGGACTCTTTGTGCGTTTAGTTCTCTGTAAGAAACTAGCAATAAAGCAATACTGCCCTTGGCAGTGGGGGTTCATGAAATCGTCATTCTATACGCTGAGGTTCTTCTTCTTCTTTGATCCTTAGCCGCCGACCGTCAAAGCAGTCAGTGACCATCACGCCTAGTGGCGTCTTGTAGGGCAACAACAAATTGATTCCACTTTGCTCGGTCGGTGGCCATCCTTCGTACAGTGCCCCAACTCTGGTTCGTTCTTTGCATCTCAGCCTCAACAGTCCTCCGCCAGGTTGTTTGTGGTCGGCCTCTCTTTCGTTTTCCTTCAGGGGTCCAAAGCATAGCTGTTCTTGTGATGGCATCGGGGTCTCTTCTGAGGACATGACCAACCCAGCTCCAGCGTCTGCCAGCTATGATGGTGTGCATGTCCTCTTGCTTGCTACGAGTAAGCAGATCTTGGTTAGTGATGGTATTTGGCCAAAAGATTCGGTGAATTTTTCTTAGGCATGTTGTGTGAAAAGAGGACAATTTCGACATTTCCTTCTCTGTAACTCTCCAGCATTCCGCACCATAGAGAAGCACAGAAAGCACACAGCTCTGATATAATCTTGATTTTGTGCTTGTGCTGTATTGGGAGGACTTCCAGATGTTGTTTAGGCTAAAGAAGGCTGTTCTTGCCTTATTCATTCTGATGTTGATGTCTTTGCCTGCCCCGCCGTCTGGTGTTACTATGCTTCGTAGGTATGTGAAGGTATCTGTCTGTACCAATTGCTGATTCCTTACTGATATGGGCTCAGGGTTGCTCACATTGAGCGTCATGACCTCAGACTTCTTTAAATTGATATTCAAGCCCACCTGCTGGCTAAACTTATTAAGTCTATCCGTTTTTTCCTGGATGTGTTGATGTGAATGTGCTAGTAGTGCAATGTCATCTGCATATTCCAGATCTTCCAATGTAGAAAATGTTGTCCATCTTATTCCTCTTGGACTGTGTGGTAAAGTGGGATGATATAAATATTTATAGGGGACTTAGTGTACTGACTGAGATCAGCTGTGAAGGTATCTGTATCTAATAAGTGTAGTGTATTACAGATGACCTTACTTGCTACCACATATTATACCTCAGTCAGAATTATTCTGGAATATTGTAATGACTACTTTGAATGTCTAGGGTATGTATATGATGAAGTGTAAGTCACAACAACAACAGGCAGTTACACAATTTAATTTATTCCACCATACTTGACAACACTGTGACACTCACACACATGTAACATTCTATAAGACTATCTTAAATGAGTCACTAGTAAATTTTCAAATACCAAGATGTATTCAGTACTTTAATTAATGTATATGTGTCCTGATTCAAATACAAAGTGAACCAGGAATCACAATCAATTTTAATTACAAGTTATATGTACAGAATTTATCAATATGAATCTTGTAGTGACATATTTTATTAATATTATCCTATGTGTGTCAGTTGTGTAGTAGTAATATGAGGTAATACTGGTTTTGTTTTTTTCAAGCTATGTTGGTATTTCATGACTTCAATAGTTTGTTTCTGTTGGAACTAGTATTGGAGATGTTCTCAGTTCCTGGCATTAAAACAATTAATTTCCCCTCTTAATTTTATACACTGTCAGTTTAAGATGGGGTACATAATGTTGAGCTCCGCTGGCCAAATAGGCTTATCTTTCGTGATGGCGGCAGGAAAAGACTCCTGCTCGATTTCTCCCCTGTGTTCTGGAGACACCTCACTGTTAGCTATATGGACCAACGAGTATGCTGTCCGACTCTGGATTCAGCAAAGCTCTGACCAGGTGCTGCTCAATAACTTTAGGACCACAGTCCCTGAAACAAGAAGGTTGTACCTCCTACTTCAGAACTAATTTATACTCTATTTCTACACTGAACACAGTACATAACAAACACTGAGTTCAGAGCGTTAGGCCAACTGTCAGCTTCATCTGAAATACTTTACACCAGTATATTCCTCCCTAATGGTTACTACGCCTCTGCAATTCCAGCATGATTTCTTTCTAGTCAATAAGTTAGGTGTCAGTGAACTGTTTGGCAATTCCATTTAGTTTCACTTTCCTCCGACACCTTCTGTTCAGGCTGGAGCACTATAGGCTTTACCTCATGTTCGCTACTGAACTACACATATATAATAATAATAATAATAAATTCTTTAAGCGCCAAACACGGCGCATAAGGCAGAAACCAGTGCTCTCCAGGTTGTTCGTTGTGACGCCACTCCTCTTAGCTCTTGCACATTATTTATGCCCTACGTTCTTCCGTCTCTTATTATTGTTCTTCTGTGGTTTTCTTTTGGGTTTCCTTTTTTCCGCTTACCCTCAGGAACCCAAGTGAGCGCCTGTAGTGGTATTCTGTTGTTTTGCATTCGTAGGACATGACCGATATATGACCATCGTCTTTTCCTTATATAGTCGGAGACATATTTCTGCCTAGAGTCTTCTCTTATTTGTCGATTAGTCTTGAATTCTTTCCAACTGATGTTCATGAGTTTTCTAAGACATTTGTTCTCGAATGTATTCAGCTTGTTCTCCAATGATTTTGTTATTTTCCAACTCTCACAGCCGTATGTTAACACTGAGATAACATTTGAATTAAACAGACGAAGCTTGGTATGTATATTCAATGATCGTAATTTCCAAATGTTAGATAATCTATTGAAGGCGCTAGCTGCCAAAGCAATTCTAGTATGGATTTCTCTTGTTGTGTCACCATCCTGAGTCATTTTACTGCCTAAATAATTGAAACTTTCAACTTTCTGTAGTTTTTCCCCGTTCAAGATGATATCAAAGGTCTCGTTAGAAAAGTTCATAGCTTTAGTTTTAGAGGCATTTATTTGGAGACCAATTTTAACCGAGAGATGACACAAATTATTTATTGCTTCTTGGGATTGTCTTGGTGTTGAACTTAAGAATGCTACATCATCTGCGAAATCCAGGTCCCCCAGGAATTTTCCATTTGTCCATTTTATACCCAATTGTTCATTGTGGGTATAGTTTCTCATAACCCAATCAATAGCTATTCCAAAAAGTAGTGGTGACATAATACAGCCTTGTTTCACCCCTGTTTCTACTGTAAACCATTCTGTATTCCCTTTATTTGTTCTAACACAACATCTTGCATTGTCATATAGCGCTTTGATTATATTCACATATTTTGTTGGAAAACCATAGATTGTAAGTATCTTCCACAATGATGGGCGGTGTAGACTATCAAAGGCTTTTTGAAAATCGACGAAGGTGATAATAAGTGGCGATTGCCTTTCCACTGATTCTTCTATAATTGTTCTTAGTGTGAATATTTGATCAATACATGATCGTTTCGGCCTGAAACCCGCTTGTTCTTCTCTGATCTTTTCGTCAGCATGCAATTTAAGTCTTTCTAACATCATGCAACATAATAATTTTCCAGGTACTGATAATAGAGATATACCACGCCAGTTATTACAGTCTGATAGATCACCTTTCTTCGGTAACTTTACAATAATACTGTCTTTCCATTGTTGTGGTGGTTGTTCTTCTCTCCATACTTCATTTATAATATCTAAAATTCTCAAGAGGTTGTTGTCATTAACTGCTTTAATCATTTCCCCTGAAATTTCGTCAACTCCAGCAGCTTTA
The DNA here is from genome assembly GCA_024509875.1 of Oreohelix idahoensis. Lineage (NCBI taxonomy): Eukaryota > Metazoa > Mollusca > Gastropoda > Stylommatophora > Oreohelicidae > Oreohelix > Oreohelix idahoensis. Next base: position 151,413 of record JAMPIV010008446.1, read on the forward strand.
AAATTTTTTAATCTTTTTACACATATATACAGACATAAATTATCAATTTACATTCAATTTTCATTAAAAAGATATTGAATATCTCAAGCTTACCACAATTCATGAAATAATACACAGTTTCGTTGACTGGCAAAGAATATAAGCACAATTTCGATCTGCCGATGTCCCAGGCTTTTATTTAGAAAAATATGCACTGGTGCTCAACGCACTGATTCTGTAGTAAGTTTATTTGACGATGTGGTCCTGACCTGACGCCTCTAATTGACTATATTGGCAGGTCTAACCAATCATGCCATGTTTACCCAATCGTTTGAAAAAAAGTACTCCTACTCCCGTTTCCCTTGACAACGAAAGATAGTATTTATAGTCCGACTAATCGTGTTTAGCCTTACATTTGTTGCGCTCCAATCAAATCGGATTTAACATGGAGACCCATTTCCGTACAATGGTGGGGTGAAATTCTGCCACTGAGCGATTCTGATTCTAGTGTTGTCTGACACCCTCACTATTTTATTTTGGCTATAATTTGGTAATTCCTAGACTATTTGCGTAACGTTTTACATATTCTTTGTCAGCAAGTCCTAAGGAACCCAAATATACAAATTTAAAAAAGCTAAGTGGCTGCGTTCAAAATATGCAATTTCTTCTACCTCCTGTTTACTTCGAAGATGTGCTGTCTGGGTACTGTAATGTTTTCAAACGTAAACCAGTATAATGTCATGTTTCCCAATAAGAATTTTGTAAGTTTTAAAACCTAACTCTCGGATGGGCAGTGTTTTTTATCACGGTCTATCTGAAAAAAAGTTATTGCTAGTGGCCTTACACGCGTGATGGTAGTAATTGTGTATCGCGCGACTCGTGTTTAGTGTTGCAAGCGTTCCGGCTTCCAGCCTCTCCCTTCTTTCTATCTTTAGTCCATCTGTCTTTTGTTTTTGGTAACGTAGTGTATAAAATGACATGAATGGAATTTTAAATCTAGGTCAACTTGCGTATCTCAAGGTTTTTCTTAGAAAGGCAGTACACGTTTTATCGTAGAAGGCGGGTATTGCAGCAGTAGGCTTTTACTATCAACGTGAAACGTTACAATTTGCATACGAAGTAGAAAACAAGGGGGATTTCGAGTACAGTCATTGTGACAGCACTGTTCTTTACCATTCTTCTTTCCTTTTATTGAATTTATGTGTTAGGCTTTACATTTACGTTTTAATTTATATATGTGGATTAGAATATCTCACGACAAATCCTCCCCACTTAAAACAGACGTTATATGTCAGTCTATAATTCTATATACACATAGAGAAATTTATTATTATTCCTGGGGTTTAGGGCGATTCTCATCACACGGATGGCGGCTTAAAAAATCCGCTCCCAGATTTGTTTTTCCACTTATATACTCTATGCTGAACTCAAATGGCTGCATCAATAAAGACCAACGGAGTAATCTAGAATTCTCATGTCTAGCCTGTGCTAGAAACGACAAAGGTTTGTGATCCGTTTGCAACTTAAATGCCTTACCATACAGATAAATATTGAATTTCTTTATCGCCCATATTACCGCAAGACATTCTTTTTCGCTAGTTGAGTAATTGGTTTCAGCTTTATTCAACTTTCTGCTAGCATATGCCACTGGGCTTAATTCCCCATCCAATGCATCTGATTTCTGTAGCAGAGTTGCACCTAACCCAATATTACTGGCATCCGTCCTTACTATGAATTCTTGACTTAAGTCAGGTAATTTCAAAATAGGTTTGCTTGTGAGCTTTTCCTTCAATTCTTGGTAAGCCATTTCACATTGTGGTGTCCATGTAATTCGATCTGGGTTTCCTTTGCGTGTCAAATCAGTTAACGGTGCACATATGGAATTAAAGTTTTTGATATACTTCTGGTAGAAACCACATAATGAGACAAAGGATCTCACGTCCTTCTTGGTTTGTGGTCTCGGGGCTTTCTTTAGTTTCTCTAAATTCTTTGGGTCAGGGGTCATGTTTCCCTGATAAACTGTGTGTCCCAAGAATTCCAATTCTTTACATCCAACGCAACATTTGGTTGGTCGGGCTGTTAAATTCGCTTCCTTAAGTCGATTAAACAGCATGTTCAGAGAGTCAATGTGTTCCTCAAATGTTTCTGTTGCTATAAGGATATCATCCATGAAATTTGTGATGCATGAGTTATTCAGAGGGTCCAATAATTTTCTCATCATTCTAGAGAAAACACTAGGCGCATTCTTCAATCCAAATGGCAATCTATTAAACTCATAGTGTCCTTCTGAGGTACTAAAAGCTAGGTATGGTCTAACCTCAGGCTTTACTGGAATCTGATAGTATCCTTTACTCAAATCCACTTTTGAGAAATATTTAGCTTTATTTAGCCTGGCAAACAACTGATTTGTATCCGGCAATGGATCCACCTGTCCTTCTGTAATAGCATTCAGTCTCCTGTAATCTATACAGAGTCTATGTTCTCCAGAGGGCTTCCTTAAGAGTACAACACCGGAACTATACGAGGATTTACTGTGTGAAATAATTCCTTCCTTCAACAAATAGTCTATCTCTTCCTTCAAAGCTTTCTCCTTAGCAAAAGGAATCGAATAGGGTTTCATACAGACAGGTGTGGGGTCTATCAGTTTCATATCATATTCCAATAGGTTTGTATGCCCTGGTCGGTCTGTTAACACCTCTGCATGATTATCTAGAACCTGTTGCACTCTCTCTTTCTGAGTTTTCGTTAAATGTGTACTGATTTTCACCTGTGCCGCTGTCTCACAGGGGTGTAATGGATATTCAAATGATGAAAGTGGTTCCTTTTTTCATCTCCATGGCAATGGACAAGGTCAACAAGTGTGTCTCTTCCTGATGTTCTCTTTCCAAATATTTCTTCAGGAGATTCACATGATAGATTTTTTCTTTCCCCTTCTTATCTATCTTATAATTGGTTCTAGACACCTTCTCTAGAACTGTATATGGACCTTGCCATCCAATTTGTAACTTATTCTGACTGCCGGGCAGAAGAAGCAGTACCTTCTCTCCCACAGCCAAATTTCTGTCTTTAGCTTTCCTGTTATAATAGGCAGCATGTTTCTTCCTGGCTTGTTTCAAATTTTCATTGGCAAGTTTCCAGCCAGTTTTTAAACGAGTGGTCAGCTCATTCACATATTGGTATGAGGATGTAATATTTTCCTCTGCCTTTTCATCAGTCCACGTTCTTAACAGAGCTTCGAGCGGACCTTTTATTGGCCTTCCAAACAATAATGTTGCCAGGGCCATACCGGTTGAACTATGGGGTACCTCCCGATAAGCAAAGAGGGCGGCGTGCAGGTACTGGTCCCATGTATCTGGTTTTTCGTGTGCCAACTTTCTCAGGATCGACATCAACGTGCCGTTAAATCTTTCCACTTCGTCGTTCCCTTGGGGGTGGTACACACTACAATGGAATTGTTTGGCCTGGAAGATCCTGAAAACTTCTTCAGTTAGTTTCCCCTTGAACTGAGAGCCATTATCAGTCAAGATTTGATTGGGAAAGCCTAACCTTGTGAAAATTGTGAGCAATGCCTCTGCCACATGTTTAGAATCAATCGATGACAGGGCTACTGCCTCTCCCCACATAGAACAAGTGTCCACCAGAGTCAGAATGTAGCTGTTCCTTCTCTTGGTTCGGGTGAGAGGTCCCACAAGATCCACGGCAACTCTCTCAAAGGGTGTTCCCACTATGGGCATTTCTCCCAGAGTTGCTGGTGCAGTCCAATGTTTAGGTGCTACTCGTTGGCACTCTGGACAGGATTTTACATATCGTTTGATATCTTCAGTTATCCCTGGCCAGAAATAGTGACAAGCTATTCGCTGTCCTGTTGCGCTGATTCCCATATAACCACTGAAGGGAATCGCATGCCTTAGTTCCAACACTTTAGTCCTATATGAAGTGGGAAGGACCAGCTGTCCGTGACCATTGGATTCAGATCCAGCCTTCCTATATATCAGTTTGTTCTTCATATAAAACTCTCCCTTGCCTGGAGGTGTATGAGATTTGGGCAACTTCTTGACACACGGCTTGAGTGTTTTGTCCTCAGCCTGTGCCTTCCTCATCTCATCTGGATGAGTATTTATTGGATTATCCTCCTCCTTTTTAGACTGTGATCTGGTCTGCACTGTTGCCAATATCACAGGTCTCTTGGGATTCCCCAAGAAGACATATCTACACCCCAATATCAGAGGGTAGATTGGCTCATTTATCACTGCTGCTTTTATGATTCCTTCCACATATCGCGTTTTCACCTTTATCCGAGCGACGGGAAGTGTCATGGTAGCTACATCCTTGGTGGCAGTTTGAATCTCCACTGTTTCTGTGGTGTATTGATCGGCCTGCACCAGGTGAGAACTCACAACGGAATCGTAATCTAAACCGGTATCATATAAACACCTTATAGTGACACCATTACAGATGACATCTTCACACACTGGGGGATGGTATGGTTCCTGTAGTTCTGCAGGTTTGACCTTTTTTTCCTTTTTCCCCGATGTCATAGCAGCACAATGAGGAGGTTTCCTTCTACAATGGTCAGTGTCATGATTGTTCATCTTACAATTTTTACACCACCTTTTTCCTTGGTTGAAAGATTTTCTTTCATCATATTTCCTTTCATCGAATTGTGGGATTTTATTTTTATTGTCATACCGTGGCCTATCAAATTGGTGCTTACCTTTGTTTTGATCTCTAGGATCAAATTTATTAAAGTTCTGTGGTGCCCTAAAATTATCCACCTGTTTCTTTTTATTTCCTGATACCTCTGCCTGAGCTGCTTGATACCTTTCAGCAACATTTAGCAACTCACCCAGCCTCTCTGCACCTTGTTCCATGAGAAACTTTCTCAGGTCTGGAGCCATGGACTCTCTTAATTGCTCTATAAGGACCATTTCCTTAAGATCTTGGGTTTTCCCCAGAGAAGTCCATTTCTCCAAGTACGTCTCTATTCGTGCAGAGAACTGGTGATAGGTTTCACCTGACAGTAGTTTGGCATTCCTAAATTTTTTCCTATAAAATTCTGCGTTCTTTTCATATCTTAACAAAAGAGCCTGCTTTAGCATGTCATAATTTTCCTGATCACCTCTGCTCATTTTGGCAAAAACTTCATAAGCTGTCCCACGAAGCCCTTGAGATAACTTTAAGCTCCACCTTTCTCTTTCTAACCCATATGTGGTAGCTAATAGTTCATATCTATTTAGATAGCTCTCAATATCATCGTCTTTCTTAACAAAATGATCTAAATGAAAATTCATAGCTGAGGTTGAGGCTCCTTGGCTAGCAGTGGCATCAGAGGCAAAGGGACTGGCACCATTTTCAGGAGCATGGCCTTGAAACTCAAACTCCCTTAATCGTAACTCATGTTCCCTTTGTAATCTCTTCTCCTCCTTTTCTGCTTCCCTCTCTGCAGTCAATCTTCTTTCTTCTGCTTCCCTTTCTGCAGCTAATTTCTTCTCTTCTCTTTCTGCAGTTAATTTCTTCACTTCTCTTTCTGCAGCCTGTCTTCTTTCCTCGGCTTCCAATGCTTTAGCCTCTTTGTCAGCCTCAATCTGCAACCTCTTAGCCTCAGCCTCAGCCTCAAATTGCAGCCTCTTAGTCTCAGCCTCTAATTTTCTTTCGGCCTCTTTTTCTAATCTTCTTTCTTCCCGTTCAATATATTTGTCACATTCAGCAGTGACATAAGCAATCATAATTTGCCCGTCCATTACTAACTCTTTCGCAGTCTGTACAGCAGCAGATCGAAACTTTGCCAGGTCGGCCATTGTCTAACAGATAAATGTCTAAAATATTTAACTAAACAATTTTATCTATGACTAATTAACTCAGGACAACACAGGCACTGAGAGCTCAACCATATTTATTTTCACCCAAGGATACCTTTTAATTCTTATTATTCCCTGAGGTGAATTACCCCCAATATTTTTAATAGGGAGAGATTCAAAATCCCAAGAGCGAGACCCCAATATATGTGGTAAAGTGGGATGATATAAATATTTATAGGGGACTTAGTGTACTGACTGAGATCAGCTGTGAAGGTATCTGTATCTAATAAGTGTAGTGTATTACAGATGACCTTACTTGCTACCACATATTTATACCTCAGTCAGAATTATTCTGGAATATTGTAATGACTACGTTGAATGTCTAGGGTATGTATATGATGAAGTGTAAGTCACAACAACAACAGACAGTTACACAATTTAATTTATTCCACCATACTTGACAACACTGTGACACTCACACACATGTAACATTCTATAAGACTATCTTAAATGAGTCACTAGTAAATTTTCAAATACCAAGATGTATTCAGTACTGTCATTAATGTATATGTGTCCTGATTCAAGTTTGTTTCTGTTGGAACTAGTATTGGAGATGTTCTCAGTTCCTGGCATTAAAACAATTAATTTCCCCTCTTAATTTTATACACTGTCAGTTTAAGATGGGGTACATAATGTTGAGCTCCGCTGGCCAAATAGGCTTATCTTTCGTGATGGCGGCAGGAAAAGACTCCTCTGCTCGATTTCTCCCCTGTGTTCTGGAGACACCTCACTGTTAGCTATATGGACCAAGGAGTGTGCTGTCCGACTCTGGATTCAGCAAAGCTCTGACCAGGTGCTGCTCAATAACTTTAGGACCACAGTCCCTGAAACAAGAAGGTTGTACCTCCTACTTCAGAACTAATTTATACTCTATTTCTACACTGAACACAGTACATAACAAACACTGAGTTCAGAGCGTTAGGCCAACTGTCAGCTTCATCTGAAATACTTTACACCAGTATATTCCTCCCTAATGGTTACTACGCCTCTGCAATTCCAGCATGATTTCTTTCTAGTCAATAAGTTAGGTGTCTGTGAACTGTTTGGCAATTCCATTTAGTTTCACTTTCCTCCGACACCTTCTGTTCAGGCTGGAGCACTATAGGCTTTACCTCATGTTCGCTACTGAACTACACATATATACAGACATAAATTATCAATTTACATTCAATTTTCATTAAAAAGATATTGAATATCTCAAGCTTACCACAATTCATGAAATAATACACAGTTTCGTTGACTGGCAAAGAATATAAGCACAATTTCGATCTGCCGATGTCCCAGGCTTTTATTTAGAAAAATATGCACTGGTGCTCAACGCACTGATTCTGTAGTAAGTTTATTTGACGATGTGGTCCTGACCTGACGCCTCTAATTGACTATATTGGCAGGTCTAACCAATCATGCCATGTTTACCCAATCGTTTGAAAAAAAGTACTCCTACTCCCGTTTCCCTTGACAACGAAAGATAGTATTTATAGTCCGACTAATCGTGTTTAGCCTTACATTTGTTGCGCTCCAATCAAATCGGATTTAACATGGAGACCCATTTCCGTACAATGGTGGGGTGAAATTCTGCCACTGAGCGATTCTGATTCTAGTGTTGTCTGACACCCTCACTATTTTATTTTGGCTATAATTTGGTAATTCCTAGACTATTTGCGTAACGTTTTACATATTCTTTGTCAGCAAGTCCTAAGGAACCCAAATATACAAATTTAAAAAAGCTAAGTGGCTGCGTTCAAAATATGCAATTTCTTCTACCTCCTGTTTACTTCGAAGATGTGCTGTCTGGGTACTGTAATGTTTTCAAACGTAAACCAGTATAATGTCATGTTTCCCAATAAGAATTTTGTAAGTTTTAAAACCTAACTCTCGGATGGGCAGTGTTTTTTATCACGGTCTATCTGAAAAAAAGTTATTGCTAGTGGCCTTACACGCGTGATGGTAGTAATTGTGTATCGCGCGACTCGTGTTTAGTGTTGCAAGCGTTCCGGCTTCCAGCCTCTCCCTTCTTTCTATCTTTAGTCCATCTGTCTTTTGTTTTTGGTAACGTAGTGTATAAAATGACATGAATGGAATTTTAAATCTAGGTCAACTTGCGTATCTCAAGGTTTTTCTTAGAAAGGCAGTACACGTTTTATCGTAGAAGGCGGGTATTGCAGCAGTAGGCTTTTACTATCAACGTGAAACGTTACAATTTGCATACGAAGTAGAAAACAAGGGGGATTTCGAGTACAGTCATTGTGACAGCACTGTTCTTTACCATTCTTCTTTCCTTTTATTGAATTTATGTGTTAGGTTTTACATTTACGTTTTAATTTATATATGTGGATTAGAATATCTCACGACAGACTGCCCTCTGTTGTCTGGCGCATCGCCCAGTCTATGACTGTTAAAAATAGAGTGGTTGATAAGGGGCATCCCTGTCGTACTCCTGTCTTCACCTCAAAGGTTAGGTTGCTTTGCCCAACACTACACGTAAAGTTAGCATAGAGGCTTTTTTATGATTGCTTGGGCAATTTGACAATTATTCCTTTGTTCCACTCTGATGGTGTTGTCCCCGTTTTCCAGACTTGTGCAAATAGTGGTTCTAATAGTTATGCTGCTAGCTCAGGGTCTGTCTTAAATAGCTTCAGGAACATTCAATTGTGTTTCTGGTGGTTCCTTGTTCAGAGTTTCTCTGAAGTGCTCTGCCCATCTTGTTTCCTGTCCCTCTGCTGTCGTGATGAGATTACCTTGCTTATCTCTTACTAATGTAATATTGTTTGCACCTCGTTTTCCGCTGATGAATTTAGTTATTTTGTATACTGTGCTTTGTTCATTTCTCAGTGCTGCCTCCTCTGCCTGTCTTGCAAGATCGTCTAGGAAATTCCTTTTGTTGGCTCGGGTTTGGCGTTTAACTTCCTTGTCCAGCTGACTGTACTGTTCGCTATATAGTTGCTTTAACCTGGGGGACTTCGCTTCTGTTTTCTTTCTTTTCATTTCCTTTCTCATCGTTATGGTGTTTAATGTTTCTGGTGTTATCCAGTCTTGCTTCTTCCTTTCCTGGAATCCCAAGCATGATTTGCTGCTTTCTTTGTATATTGTTGAAATGGTGTTGAAATTCTGGTCTATATCATCAGTCAATGTCTTTTCCTGACTTTTGGCAAATTGATATCGTTTCTTTATGTCGGCCGCAAAAGCTTTTATGGTAAGTGAGTCCTTCAATTTGCTGATGTCAAACCTTTTCTGTGTAGTTACAGTTGGTGCAGCCCTTCTTAGTTTCACTTTCACTTTTGCTACTACTAAATGGTGATCACTTCCCACATCTGCACCTCTTCTTACCTTCACTTCTTGTATTGCATGTCTCCATCTACCGTTAACCATGATGTGGTCTATCTGGTTTCTATCCCGACCATTTGGTGATTCCCATGTTAACGCTGAGGTTGCCAGCGTCAAATAACTAGGACATCCACTAGCGATTTTGACATATTAATATTCACATGGTAATATATATATATATATATATATATATATATATATATATATATATATATATATATATATATATATATATATATATATATATATATATATATATATATATATATATATATATATATATATGATAGTTCACATGTTCAAATGTAAAATGATAACTTACGCCAATCCTGGCTCACATATATTTTTGCTCAGATATAATAAAAGAGACTTGAATCGGCCTCTTACACGCGTCTGGGGGGTGTCGATTCTTTAAAAAGATAATTCCCTCTCTGACTTTGTGTGTTCTCAGTTTCCTCAGTCCCGGTTTCCTTATTAAAATGATAAGAGATTTCCTTGGCTGTTTTGTAAGTCCGTCAAGATTCTTCAAAACAAGGTCCGGCCTGATAAAAGGAATTCTGAATTCTAACTCTGGCAAGGTCTGGTGTCGTCGTGGCAAGCGTGGATCTCACAGTAAATTTTCACAGTGAAAAAGACTGCGAAAATGGTCAGGTTATATTCCCTGTCTTCCCACGCATGTGTTTGTTACGAAGCTAAGTAACAAGCCAATCGTTTCAAACATGCTGGTCCCGTGGGGAAATTCAAAATATTCCTGACATGGAAAAATTGTTAACGTAATCCCGTATATGGTCTGAAAACATCCGATAGCCTGGCAGACGAACTCCCGAACACATTTGTAAACTCATACGACAATGGGTTTCAGATGTACGAGTAAAAAATATTATATTATCAGAAAGTAATCTATTCGCAGACGGGCAATCCCGTTATCCGTCCCGTACTCTGGCTTTTATCAGCGATTAGCAAATACGCTGGCATTTTCGTTGGGCTAAATCTGTCGAGGCCAAGATTTGGTACAAAGGAATTTTACCAACCTGTCTGTCGTTAATATTACTTCTGCCGCTCCTTGCAAAGCTTAGCGAAGGGATGAAAAACAAACAGACGTAATAACTTATTCCTGAGAGGAGTGTAAAAAGAAAAGTACATAATATCTTCTACACATAGCAGAGACAGAAAGAAAGAAAGTGCGACAATTGAAAGCACACAATAAAAATCAGTACAATAAAAAATATTTTATAAAATATTTTAAACACAGGTTTTTAATGCACTAAAAAGCCAAAAATAATTTTTCAGGGAATTTATAGCTAGCAGGTAAAAAATGTAACATCAAATTGACAAAACAGCGTGGGGCGCCAATCATATACAGTATTTTATCCATAAGTCTGTAATGAAGTATAAAGCAGAAGTTAATTTCATGTAGAATCAGCGCCCCAGGCTTTTTGTCAATTTGATGTTACATTTTTGACTGCAAGCTATAAACTTCTTGAAAAATTATTTGTGGCTTTTAAAATATTTTTTTTTAATTTTTAATTTTCTTCTTTTTAGTGTTATTTTTTTATTGTTTTTAAATTTAAGTCAAATGTAATCGATCCGCTAATGACATTATCAGTTTGCGATAAACGAGTCCAGAGCACAGGAGGCGGATTTCATTATTCAGTATATTACACGGAAAGTTAATATTTTTTTTCTGTTTTATTAAATTTTTATTTTATTTTAATAAGAGTTGTAATATTGTCTCTCTCTCTCTCCCTCTCTCTCTCTCTCTCTCTCTCTGTCACTGTCGCTTTGTGTCTCCATCTCTCTATCTCTCTCTGTGTCACTGTCGCTCTGTGTCTCCATATCTCTCTCTCTCTCTCTCTGTCACTGTCGCTCTGTGTCTCCATATCTCTCTCTCTCTGTTACTGTCGCTCTGTGTCTCCATATCTCTCTCTCTCTGTCACTGTCGCTCTGTGTCTCCATATCTCTCTCTGTCTCTCTGTCACTGTCGCTCTGTGTCTCCATATCTCTCTCTATCTGTCACTGTCGCTCTGTGTCTCCATATCTCTTTCTCTCTGTCACTGTCGCTCTGTGTCTCCATATCTCTCTCTCTCTCTCTCTCTCTCTCTCTCTCTCTCTCTCTGTCACTGTCGCTCTGTGTCTCCATCTCTCTCTCTCTCTCTCTCTCTCTCTCTCTCTCTCTGTCACTGTCGCTCTGTGTCTCCATATCTCTCTGTCACTCTGTCTGTCTGTCTGTCTGTCTCTCCCTCTGTGTCACTGTCGCTCTGTGTTTCCATCTCTCTCTCTCTCTCTCTCTCTCTCGGTCACACACTCTCTCTCTCTCTCTCTCTCTCTCTCTCTCTCTCTCTCTCTCTCTCTCTCTCTCTCTGTAGCTTCACGTTAATGTTTGTTACATTTATATTCACTGTCTTTCTTGCCTGACTTTTCTTGTGTAGGTTTAAGTTGTTCCTCGCTTATTTTACCTCGGTTGTAGTGCCATTTCATTTCGTCGGACAAATTCCAGAAACCGTTTCAAATCCAATAACTTTTAGGAAAATATTTTCAGAGTATTTTCCGGCCATTATCATATTATCAAACGGAAAAATCTTTCATTCTTCGCAATGAGTATGTTAATTTTGACTCTATAGAGAAAGTTTTCCTTCCAGGCCAAAGTGCGTGTTATTGATGCCAGGTTTTTGTTAGCGCGCTGTCATGTGACAATCTAAATGACACTAAAGCCAGCAGGCACATGAACCATTGAAAGCTGTTATTTGGCCATAGCATGCGGGAATTTGGCATCTCTTTACACCTGTCACGAAATCTGGAGAGCTGGTTTGACATCTGAAGGTTTTCTTTTTTGATTCTGTTGTTATTTTGCGTGCGTGTGTGTGCGTTTTTTTAAGGAAACTATTATTATTATATTATTATTATTATCATCACGGAGTTTATGCGTATAGGTAAAATATGTTAGTCCCATAGCAGATGCATCCGTAGGGGAGTGACGTGTTAGAGATTCCACTAAACCTGATCTCAGCTTTTTTTAAGTGGAATGACCAGTTCTTTTTCTTGATGTCTTTGCCTTTCCTAACTCAAGAAGGTCGACAAGGACAGAGACAGGCATCGACTATAACAGAGACAGGCATCGACTATGACAGAGACAGACAACGACAGAGACAGACATCGACTATGGCGGAGACAGACATCGACTATGACAGAGACATTGACTATGACATAGACAGACATCGACTATGACAGAGACATTGACTATGACAGAGACAGACATCGACTATGACAGAGACATTGACTATGGCGGAGACAGACATCGACTATGACAGAGACATTGACTATGACAGAGACAGGCATCGACTATGACAGAGACATTGACTATGGCGGAGACAGACATCGACTATGACAGAGACATTGACTAGGCGGAGACATACATCGACTATGACAGAGACAGAGACAGACATCGACTATGACAGAGACATTGACTATGACAGAGACAGACACTGACTATGACAAAGACAGACATCGACTATGATAGAGACGAACATAGACTATGACCAGACAGACACAGACAACGACAGAGACAGACATCGACTATGACAGAGACAGACATCGACTATGACAGAGACAGACATCGACTATGATAGAGACGAACATTGACTATGACCAAGACAGACACCGACAACGACAGACATCGACTATGACAGACATCGACTATGACAGAGACATTGACTATGGCGGAGACAGACATTGACTATGACAAAGACGTTGACTATGTCAGAGACAGACATCGACTATGACAGAGACATTGACTATGGCGGAGACAGACATCGATTATGACAGAGACATTGACTATGGCGAAGACTGACATCGACTATGACAGAGACATTCACTATGGCGGAGACAGACATCGACTATGACAGAGACATTGACTATGGTGGAGACAGACACCGACTATGACAGAGACATTGACTATGGAGGAGATAGACATCGACTATGACAGAGACATTGACTGTGGCGGAGACAGACATCGACTATGACAGATACATTGACTATGGCGGAGACAGACATCGACTATGACAGAGACATTGACTATGGCTGAGACAGACATCGACTATGACAGAGACATTGACTATGGCGGAGACAGACATCGACTATGACAGATACATTGACTATGACAGACAGGCATGGACTATGACAGAGACATTGACAATGGTGGAGACAGACATCGACTATGACAGAGACATTGACTATGGCGGAGACAGACATCGACTATGGCAGAGATCGACGTCGATAATGACAGAGAGCAGCATAGACAATGACAGAGACAAAACGTGACAGAGACAGAAAGTAGTAATGATTGACATAAATATCATCATCGTCAGACATAGATAGCGACAAAAATCGAGAAAAAATAAATAAATAAACACGAAGGGAAACATTTTCTCAGCAAAAAGAAATAAGCATTAGAACTCTTTGACATCTCTCTTCTCCCCTTGGACGACATTAAGCAAGCAATGGAATACAATTTAAGCTTTCAGAAGCAAAAACATCATGCCCTTTGCATAATGTGACATTCAAAAATTATAGTACAAAAAATAATCGTCATGAATGAAATACGGAGGGAAAAAAAATGCGTTAGTGGAGAAATAATAGAATATCACATTAGGAGCTAGATAATCAAAGAAAAATGGATAAAAACTTAGAGGGAGTGAAAGGTAGGGAGTTCAGAAACAGTGGTAGGAGACTGAAGATGGAGAAAGGTAGGGAGTTCAGAAACAGTGGTAGGAGACTGAAGATGGAGAAAGGTAGGGAGTTCAGAAACAGTGGTAGGAGACTGAAGATGGAGAAAGGTAGGGAGTTCAGAAACAGTGGTAGGAGACTGAAGATGGAGAAAGGTAGGGAGTTCAGAAATAGTGGTAGGAGACTGGAGATGGAGAAAGGTAGGGAGTTCAGAAATAGTGGTAGGAGACTGGAGATGGAGAAAGGTAGGGAGTTCAGAAATAGTGGTAGGAGACTGGAGATGGAGAAAGGTAGGGAGTTCAGAAATAGTGGTAGGAGACTGGAGATGGAGAAAGGTAGGGAGTTCAGAAATAGTGGTAGGAGACTGGAGATGGAGAAAGGTAGGGAGTTCAGAAATAGTGGTAGGAGACTGGAGATGGAGAAAGGTAGGGAGTTCAGAAATAGTGGTAGGAGACTGGAGATGGAGAAAGGTAGGGAGTTCAGAAATAGTGGTAGGAGACTGGAGAAAGGTAGGGTGTTCAGAAACAGTGGTAGGAAACTGAAGATGGAGAGCTGTAGAAAGAAAATATATTCTCAGATTGAAAAATATCTTTTATTTAACATTCTTTGCCTTTCTCTTCTTGTTCATACACGCTCAGACGTCTACTAGAATGTTTTCAAAGAAAGCAGTAGTCAGCTTGCGGCTATTAGCATCTCCGTAGAGCTTTTACACGGATGGTACTGGTGTGGGCCATATGCGCTTTACCTTTTCAGAGTAAAATAAAATCTCATTGTATAAACATTTTCATGGGCAGCTAGGGAGATACGGCAGTGAGCAGTGGTACGAGGAGCAGGGGAAGAGAATAAAAGTAACTGCACAATAGTATTGCCGGTAGACCACCGATTTTCCTGGAATGGATGGTCCGGCGGCTCTTTTGATCCATATAAATTAACAAGACAGCAACTGAAATTCCCACGACCGCCAGAACTAGTCTCCGCAATAGTCAATGTTTCTGTCATAGTCGACGTTAATTAATCAATACTTCAGTATCATTGATACTAACGAACATATATCATATATACTAATGTACCTGTGTTTAAGTTTGATTATTTAATTTACAATTAACTTATTTAATCATTCCTCTTCTATCTTGGGGCATAGAGATTTCTCAGAGAGAGAGAGAGAGAGAGAGAGAGAGAGAGAGAGAGAGAGAGAGATAGCACCACAGCATCCTATCGGCTGTCTTCCTCCTGGCCTGGTTCAAATCTAGTCCTCGGTCCTTTAGAGCAGTACTATGCAACCTTTTTCACTTGCGGCACACGAAGTGCCTTTCACAATTCCACGGCACACTACAATATTTAAATAGGTGGGTATGGCAAATATTTTAAAATTCGATGCAATCTTACGACAACGCTCGTTAATTGTTTATGATGGACTAGTGGATGATGATAACTCAACTTATTATTTGTAAAATTGTATGTGTGAGATTCTTTCGTACTATTTTACCATAACATAAATTTGAATACTGTTATATGTAGTATTCTGCCTGGTGTCACGATACATCTGGCAGACACCGACGGCACACCGTTTGCAGAGTACTGCTTTAGAGATTGTCTTATGTTGCCCTCCCAGCGAACTCTGGGTCATCCTAGAGGTCTGGATCCCTGGCTCTTGGTTCTCATATTTGTCGTGGAAGCCGATCTTCTCGCATTGTGCAGACATGGCCAAACCATCGTAATTAGGAATGCTGGACGTGGGTCTGCAGGGGCTGGGCTTTGAGACCATAGCTTATCGTCTGGTTGCGGACCATAGCTCTTCTTGTTACTTCAACCTCCTTCCCCAGATACCTCTTATCTGAGGTTTGGAGTTGGCGTGTAACGGTTGTAGTCATTGCTTTACATTTAATGTGTGTTTAATTTAAGTATCTAGCAGTGAACGTGCTTTATAGATACTTGAGGTGTGTAATGAGTGGATCAGAAGTGTACTGTTAAATTTTTATCACGTGACCTTTGTTGATCCGGCAAAACGGATAGTCCAGCAAGGCTTGGGAACCAAGGATACCGGGAAATCGGTGTTGTACATGTAATAGTAATACATCACGTCACAATACTGACACATGTAGAATAAATTTTCTACGGAAGAAAATGCATATCTACTTATCGTTTGTAGGCGGAGTCCAATCTCATCTGCATGTCAATCACCCTTTTTTTTTCCCGATGGAATTAGCGCACGGTTGTTTCATACAATTTGTCTATTCGTGGGTAGGGAACGTTACAAGGAAATGTAAAAACTATTAATAAAAACAGCTACAACTTAAAACACAGAGTTCTGATAAGATTACTTCGCATTTTCTCAAATATATTGAAACGATTACTTCGCATTTTCTCAAATATTGAAACGATTACTCCGCATTTTCTAAAATATATTGAAACGATTACTTCGCATTTTCTCAAATATATAGAAACGATTACTTCGCATTTTCTAAAATATATTGAAACGATTACTTCGCATTCTCTAAAATATATTGAAACGATTACTCCGCATTTTCTAAAATATATTGAAACGATTACTTCGCATTTTCTAAAATATATTTAAACGATTACTTCGCATTTTCTAAAATATATTGAAACGATTACTTCGCATTTTCTAAAATATTGAGACCATTGCTTCGTAAATTAATAATCTTCTTTGTTAACCAGACACGTGGCAGAGTTAATCACTTGTTGTCTGCTGTAGTTTCAGGGGGTCTCTGATGACACAAAGAAAGAATATGCCTACTGTTCCCTCAGGCATATCGTAAAGGCATCTAATGTAAGGTTATGCATGTAACTGGAACCTCATCATGTAACAGAAATTGCTACAGCAACCACTTTAGCGCAGTCTTCCACAAGGGTGTTATCTGCAGTGTTGACTCTTGGCTTCCATATGGAGCGAAACGGAGATAATGATGATGATTTCCTTTTCAGCTTCGCGTGGAGAATCGGTCGTCAACCAGATGTCTCTATGTCTGGTATAAAAAATACTGTCCAGTATCGTGATTTCCGCCAGTCTTTCATTTCTTGACACATATAATACTTTGAATACAATAAAGAAGAGGGGCGTCCATTGCATTGGAAAACATATGGAGATCACAAGATTAATCAAGTTCAACACAAAAATAAGCATCTTCATATTATTTTTCTACCTGTGGGCAATAGTTACAAGGAAATGTAAAAACTATTAATAAAAACAGGTACAACTTAAAACACAGAGTTCTGATAAGTTTACTTCGCATTTTCTATAATAACTCTAATCTCTAATATCAAGTCAAGAACCAGACACGTGCCTGTGGAACAAGAGATGAGAAGAAGACGCTGGTGGTGGATAGGACACATACTAAAGAAACCTGTTGATAGCATTACAAGTCAGTCATTGTTCTGGAATCCACAGGGTAAGACTGGCAGAGGTAGACGTGGAGACAGCTTAAGCTGATGGCACGTGACAGGAAGGCTCGGCATGCGTTTATTGAAGGCCAATAATTGAAGGTCCTATCGACCAAAAAACACAGCGAGGCCCAGAATCTATACCTAAACTCCAAGAAGACCAAAGTATTGACAACAGACAAAGTAAAGACCAAACCAGAAATTGAAATTGATAACGAAGAACTGGAAAGTGTTAATGAATTCGAATACTTAGGATCAATCATCAACAGCTAAAAGAAGACTTGCAATTGCTTCACTGTAGCAAAGTTGATTTTGCTGGGGAGGTTATGATGGTATCCTAAAAGAATGAAAAGGTGTCTGCTTTAACCGTGTGAGGTCAAGCACATGTAGGCCTCTGACTCTATAAGTGATGATGATGAATTATGTGCAGAGAACCTAACGCTACCTCCCTAGGTCTCACACGGTCACTATTCTGGCTCTAGTGTATGGTGTACCTAGTGTCTAGGGGAGAAATGAAATGATGGTACACAACAGTCAAACACTTTAAGTTTCTATAAAGAAGATAATAAAACTAGCAGTTAAGTTTTTCTTTAACAAATTTTCTTTACAATTTATTTTGCCTGTCCATTCATAGCTTGTGGACAGGTCTTTGAAAATAAGGACAAGATAGTTTACAGAAAAGAACAATTAAAATTTTGGAACAATTTGCCCAATAACTAAAAGTTATTATGTATTTATATATATGTCTTTCCTGTAGGAAATATTAAAAGAATTCACTTTATTCATATAACGGGAGAGTCACTGTATATGAGGGCTGTAGTTCATCCTACCCCCATAAATGTCCTGTGTATTGTTTTGAAACACAAGAAAATGTCAGAGATGCCCCAGATGTCTAACACATCACCTGGGAGTCCTTGTTGTAAGATATTTCAATGTGTAGTTGCAGAAAATTTCAATTTCACCACTCGCCAAAGCTCCTACTGGTCTTCGACAGCATATAAGTCTGGATGGAGACTGGTTGGCGTTTATTAGTACTCAGCAGGTTTCCTGTCACCAGCCGGCAACAGGAACATAGACCCTCTGCAACAAAAGGACACCCTGGCCTTTTATCTCTGATCACTTATTCTAACACTTAATTTCCTACGTGGGTATGGGGTCAGCCTCGCGTGCCTTACAAGTGCACTCGCCCCGAATTGTACAGGACTCCCACCTTGCTGTGACCACACCTCAGGTCCTTATAGCAGATACGCCACTGTACGTTTACATACTTTTCCTCAATACAATAATGTGGAGTAACCACATTTCCTTTGATATGATATTCTCTTCTTTTCTTTTTTAAAATATATTTGCTTCAGGCATGTTAAACAGTGTTCATTGAACACAGAGGCTTACTAATCTATTTTAATACAATAATATGACAACATAATCATAACAACATACATCAGTTAGATACCGTTTAATGTGAGGACTCAACAATGTCTGCTCCCGGCATGTCCTTCACTTTTTCCCAATAGCAGTATCTAACTTTGTAGTTGGACCAAACATATTAAATTTCATAAAATATCCTTACCACAATCAAGAAATATATAAACAAATGACGCTGACTGTGTGAAGAAATGGCCTCAGCTTCCTCCGAACTGCACAGACTGTGAATTTATTCTTTATTTAAGTTTAGAATTAACACAGCTGTTTCTCAGCGTATCTGAATACAATTTTTTAGTTCAACTGGCAATGAATAGTCAAAGCCTTTTGCTAATATTTACTAGCACTGGCCAATCGAAACGTTCGACTACTTGAATTCAAAAGCAGTTTGAATGAAAAACCAAAATAATTTCGAACAATTTCTGCGTCTGGTGGTCGATTGGCCAGTCTGCTTTTGTCATGCCCAATACAAAAGGATGTTTCGTTAGGATTACATTTTTCCCACCGCTCCCCTTTTCAGTCATACTCTTTTTACCCAAGCAAATGTGAATGTACCTCCCTGCCTCTTTTCCAAGCTCGCGTCCCCTTAACGTTACCAAAAAAAAAAAAACATAAGCAGGAACGCCAGTCTGTCTGGTCGAGTGTGCGTAGATATTAGTATTTCTTCAATAACTTATCTAATACTGGGACTATCATATTATTTAAAGTACATTCTTACTCAGCGAACTCTACGTCATACTACCATATAATTTTTATGGGGAACTTCATAATGGTTTAAAATTTCCAATTTATGTCATCGTCAATCGTCAAATAAAATTTTGCACAAGACCGCCATCTTTCCTCTCCCTCATCTCGCTAGCATGTATTTTTCAAATAACTAACTTGTTTTAGTTACGTCAGAAATGCTACCACTAGGAGAAAAATAAAATTGTCTGCGTGGTTTTGCCTTGGCTGGCTTTTTCGCAGTGTGTGTATATGCATTGCAGACTGTGTCAGCGAAGCGGGGTGTTGACGGGGCAGGTTAAGAATAGGCGTTAATAATTAGTATTGTATCGTGTAATACTACCAAATAATGTAAGGATTACTACTAAATTTTTGCGTTAAAGTTGACAGAAAGCGTTAATTCAGATAGTTATTTTGCGGCATGCTTCCGCCAATAGTTAATTATAAGGCTAGACTACAAAGTGTATGCAGCAGATCGGGCAAATGTTAAATATTAGTAGTGTTTCTCGAAAACGAAACTGAAAGCGTGTCAGACTATTTCCGTGAAATCGGTCTATAGGCTTAGCACTGTGCAAAAAGCAGCGCTGCTGGCGTCGAAGACGCCAACCGTCAGACACATGCGGGCTAATGTATTTATTATCGTTTTATGCCTAAATCTTACTGAATTGAGCGTTTATTCTCGCAGATTTTGCTACATTCACATAAACTAATACAGATGAAAAACCTATGGCAAGGCACAAGCAAAGAAACAAAGTTACAACTGATCAGAGCATGTATATTCCCAGTAGCAACATACGGCTGCGAGACTTGGACACTCAATAAAACAGTTGCAAAAAAAGGTTACATCATTCGAAATGAAATGCTACAGAAGGATATTGAGAATACCCTGGACAGAAAAAAGGCCAACAGAGAAGTACTGCACTCACTAAACGTACAGGAACATTGGCTCCTAAATACCATCGCAATAAGGACGCTGAAATTTTTCGGTCATATAAAAAGACATAATAGTCTGGAAAAAATAGTGATGGAAGGCATGGTCCCTGGGAAAAGGGGAAGGGGTCGACCTAGACGACGGTGGACCCAGGACATCACAGAGAGTCTGAACTTGTCTTTGGCTGATGCAGGTCGACTTGCCCAGAATCGTGATGCGTTCAGAGCAGCTGTAATGGAGACAACGTTCTGGAAAGAATACGTCACATGATGATGATGATGATGCTCCCTGGGGAGCTAAGGGGTATTGATTTCACTTCTTTGTTGGCTTCTGTAATATCTGATGGTTTAAAGTAAATCTTCACCTTAGACACAAAGCTCTCGGATTTCAATTACTTAAAAAACCAAAACCCCGACTAAGTCGAGTAACAAAAAAAAAACAAAAAAATTGGTATTCTTCAGATATAAATTTGCTGCATCATTAAATAGTTTTAACAAAGTATAATGTTGTTATAACAAAGTATCATAAGAAATACATTAGAAAATGGGTTGAAATGAAGAACATTAGGACGTTTTCTTCGATGTCACCCTCGTAAGTCGCCAACGTCGTTAGAATTACGGTTTAGGGTTAGGTTTAGAATTCAAAAATGGGTTTAACTCAGCGGCAAAACTGTTGTATCGTTACTCGAGAATCAATACGAATTCGCCCTTCAATTTTTTATACTTCGACTTATAGTCATGTCATTGATTCTGGACGTTTTTTAGATCCAATAGTCTAGGGATCGACGTATAGTCGGATCGACTATAAACGGTACTTATCGCTCAAACAACAACACAAGCCACTATGTATTTAGAAACAAAACAAAACTCCTGGCGCAAAGTTTTTGAGAGATCCACTTCTGCTATCTTTACATCCCACTAATGTAGAAAAGCTATACTTACTTACTTACTTAGTCGTTCCCCTTCTACCGTGAGGTGTAGAGGTTTGGAAGAGAGAGCGCCAGACTATCCTATCGGCTGTCTTCCTCCTGGCCTGGTTCCACTCTAGTCCTCGATCCTTCAAAGATTGTCTAATGTTGTCCTCCCAGCGGACTCTGGGTCGTCCTCGGGGTCTGGATCCTTGGCTCTTTGTTTCCCATGCTTGTCTTGGTATCCGATCTTCTCCCATTCTGCAGACATGGCCAAACCATCTTAATTGGGACTGTTCTACTTGGGTCTGCAGGGGGTAGGATTTAAGGCCTTGACGTATCGTCTGGTTGCGTACCATGTCTCTTCTTGTTACTTCAACCACCTTCCTCAGATACCTCATTTCTGAGGTTTGGATCTGGCTTTTATGGCTATACTTGGGGGCAAATCTAAAGTACACTGTAATAATACAACAGAATTAATGAGTAAAATCAAATGTAAATATTTTGTTATATTTATCCATTCATTAACTTTCAGTTCTCTAAGAGCTTTTGCACTCAACAAACTAATGCACTTAACAAACTAATACACTCAACAAACTAATGCACTTAACAAACTAATACACTCAACAAACTAATACACTAAACAAACTAATACACTCCACAAACTAATACACTCAACAAACTAATACACTCAACAAACTAATGCACTCAACAAACTCATGCACTTAACAAACTCATGCACTTAATAAACTCATGCACTTAACAAACTAATACACTCAACAAACTCATGCACTTAACAAACTAATACACTGAACAAATTCATACACTTAATAAACTAATACACTCAACAAACTCATGCACTTAACAAACTCATGCACTCAACAAACTAATACACTCAACAAACTGATACACTCAACAAACTAATGCACTCAACAAACTAATACTTTCAACACACTAATACACTCAACAAACTAATACACTCAACAAACTAATACACCAACAAACTAATGCACTCAACAAACTCATGCACTTAACAAACTCATGCACTTAACAAACTAATACACTCAACAAACTCATGCACTTAACAAACTAATACACTCAACAAACTCATGCACTTAACAAACTCATGCACTCAACAAACTAATACACTCAACAAACTAATGCACTCAACAAACTAATGCACTCAACAAACTAATACTTTCAACAAACTAATACACTCAACAAACTAATACACTCAACAAACTAATACACTCAACAAACTCATGCACTTAACAAACTCATGCACTTAACAAACTAATACACTCAGCAAACTCATGCACTTAACAAACTCATGCACTTAACAAACTAATACACTCAACAAACTCATGCACTTAACAAACTCATGCACTTAACAAACTCATGCACTTAACAAACTCATGCACTTAATAAACTCATGCACTTAACAAACTAATACACTCAACAAACTCATGCACTTAACAAACTAATACACTGAACAAATTCATACACT
The DNA here is from genome assembly GCA_024509875.1 of Oreohelix idahoensis. Classification (NCBI taxonomy): domain Eukaryota; kingdom Metazoa; phylum Mollusca; class Gastropoda; order Stylommatophora; family Oreohelicidae; genus Oreohelix; species Oreohelix idahoensis. The sequence continues at coordinate 174,188 of JAMPIV010008446.1, forward strand.
TAACAAACTAATACACTCAACAAACTCATGCACTTAACAAACTCATGCACTCAACAAACTAATACACTCAACAAACTGATACACTCAACAAACTAATGCACTCAACAAACTAATACTTTCAACAAACTAATACACTCAACAAACTAATACACTCAACAAACTAATACACCAACAAACTAATGCACTCAACAAACTCATGCACTTAACAAACTCATGCACTTAACAAACTAATACACTCAACAAACTCATGCACTTAACAAACTAATACACTCAACAAACTCATGCACTTAACAAACTCATGCACTCAACAAACTAATACACTCAACAAACTAATGCACTCAACAAACTAATGCACTCAACAAACTAATACTTTCAACAAACTAATACACTCAACAAACTAATACACTCAACAAACTAATACACTCAACAAACTCATGCACTTAACAAACTCATGCACTTAACAAACTAATACACTCAGCAAACTCATGCACTTAACAAACTCATGCACTTAACAAACTAATACACTCAACAAACTCATGCACTTAACAAACTCATGCACTTAACAAACTCATGCACTTAACAAACTCATGCACTCAACAAACTCATGCACTCAACAAACTCATGCACTCAACAAACTAATACACTCAACAAACTAATACACTCAACGAACTAATACACTCAACAAACTAATACATTCAACAAACTAATACACTCAACAAACTAATACATTCAACAAACTAATACACTCAACAAACTAATGTAAAGTATTCCTTTTCTATGGAGACATAAATGAAGGGGATGAAGAAAACATAGAATGAACTTCCGCTGATGACACGGGACAAAAAGACTTGGTGGGAGTTTATTAAAGGCATATTGTCCTTGGGGAGTTCAAGGACAATGAATGACTGTATTGCTTAGCCGCAACATAATGATGAGTAACATATCGCTTAGCCGCAACATAATGATGAATATTATATCGCTTAGCCGCAACATAATGATGAGTAACATATCGCTTAGCCGCAACATAATGATGAATATTATATCGCTTAGCCGCAACATAATAAATAGTAACATATCGCTTAGCCGCAACATAATGATGAGTAACATATCGCTTAGCCGCAACATAATGATGAATATTATATCGCTTAGCGGCAACATAATGATGAGTAACATATCGCTTAGCCGCAACAAAATAAAGAGTAACATATCGCTTAGCTGCAACATAATGATGAGTAACATATCCATTCCAGACTTTGTTCAACTATTATTCTCAATGTGGCCATCTGGTCTGCACAGGATTTATCCTGTCGAAAACCCGCCCGTTCATCTCCCAGTTGCCTGCCCATGGACACTCCCAATCTCCACAGGATGATTCCGCTTAACACCCTTGCCGGCACTGATAGTAACACCACTACTCTACAATTTGTGCACTCTTGTAAATCTCCCCCCCCCCTCCCCCGGCAACTCGACCAGATAACCCTCCCTCCACTCCGCTGGCATCTCCTCTCTCTCCCAGACCCCACCAAGCAGTTTGTATAACATCTCTATAGAGGTATCAACATCCGTCCCGATGGCCTCCGCTGGAATGCAATCCGGACCAGCTGCCCTTCCATCCCTCAGAAGCTCCATGGCTCTCCTCATCTCTTCTCCACTTGGTCGTCCACAGCTGATCTGCAGCTCCTCCTCCGCCGGCCGGACGCCCGGGAGACCAGCCGGAGATGGCCCACCGAGAAGCTCCTCAAAATGCTCCGTTCACCTCCCCACCCGTTCCTGTACACCACCAAGTAACCTTCCATTCCCATCTTCTATGAGGCCACCCGCTCGCCCACATTTCCCTGTCAGCTTCTTTGTGCCGCCGCACAGGTCCCCCACACCTCCCCTGGCCGCAGCCCTCTCCGCCTCCCCCGCCAAACCATCTGTGATAGGGTGGGCGAGATGATGATGATGATTATATTGTGATATGTTTGATCACTCTCTTGTCACACTCGCACCGACCCGAACAACAATAAAACTCTTGATTCTAGAGGCAGGGGCTGTATTTATTTTTACAACCCATTCAGGGACTAAGCAAACATTAAACAAATAAACTAGCGAACATAACAAAACAAAACACCCAGCATGTGCCCGATTGCTAGTCTGAAGAAACAAACAAAGCAACGAATAGTTAAAATCATAGTAGTTAAATAATGATGCTCTCACCTGCCAAACAGTCCTTCCACGCCACCCTCAACTATCACACACGCACACACTCATGCGTGTCGTCCAATGCGACTAGTAAGGTGTTGTGCATGAGGCTGGCAACCTCACCGTGAAACATCGGTTGCTACCAAAACCACTACTGCAAGAGTACACACTCAGCTATCACACACTCATTAATGTCGTCCAGTGAGACTAGTCTGGTGTTGTGCATGGGGCTGGCAATCTCACCATGTAACACAGATTGCTACCGAAACCACTACTTCAAGGGCACACTCAACTATCACACACACATACTCATGCATGTCGTCAATGAGACTAGTATGGTGTTGTGCATGAGGCTGGCAATCTCACCATGTAACACAGATTGCTACCGAAACCACTACTGCACGAGCATATGAATACTTCATGCGGAGGCAAACCACACTGGTGGCCCCATGCTCCCACAGGAGCGGAGAAGAGAAATATATATCTCCAAGTGAGCCCACGTGCTCTCACTAACCATTCTTCACATAACCATAATTAAATAATAATAACATGGACATAAAATAATATTCTTCAACTACATGTACATCAAATACTCTCAATAATAAGAGTAAACCACCACCTCGAACTGATCCATCTCAATATTCGTCACTGCCCTCTGAACATGTCGTAAGTGGCGACTGGTGCGCCTGGTAACAAGCGTGTCGTATACGACCCCTGATGAGATTGGGAACTCATCACATGAAACACATCGTTACCGTCACCGAAACAACCACAGCAATAGCATCAAAATGCTTATTGTGGGCCTGTAATGGGCACCAGCTGCATTGGTGTTTCCATGCTCCACCGGGAGCAAACAGAGAAACACCTGTCTCAACGTGCCTTACGCCTTACGCACGCTCTCTAGAAATCTAAATATATATTCTCACCTCAAAGTAACCCACCAAAGATAAACAGTAGGATATTGATAAGTAGGCTATCGTGAAATACACTTAAATGCTCTTACATAAAGAATAAAATATAATTATTCTCGACTTAAACAAAACTGGAACTAAATACACAACGTGTCACATGGCGTAACATTTACCACGCGGGGCGTGTTATTCAGACTCGCTGGCGCCGCTTTTTATACAGTCCTCGCCACGTGGGTGCCATCTTGCTATTGTTAATCTTATCTAAATTCCTGTGAAATAGCTTCATACTATATCTGCCTTTCTGATGAAAGAAATAATCGCTCTTAAACTTTCACATCTATCTATCTATCTTTTTATCTCATTAAACATTAAAATAGCCACATCGATATAATTTCAGAATTATAGAAAACTAATTCTAATTTAAATTAACTCACGTGCTCAAGGCATTTACAGCTTGGCTCTGTGTGTCTAACTTCGTCTGTTCTCTCTGGCGGCTGTGGCAAAATAGGCCCGCTTGCCGGCCGCTATCTCTTTTATAAGCCCAGGTCGAATCACTCAATTTACTGCGCGCTAGGCGTATTGATTTGGCCGCATACATAACACTCGCGATTTTTGCTTTAGAAGGCCCAAAAACAGAAATATACACAACTATTTCTAGAGCAAAAACACCACTATCAAATATAACACACAACTATGCACCAAAACTAATTTTTAGGCGTTATTATGGCCTAAGTAATATATTTTCATGAAAACTTTTCACATCCCAGAATGCTTCGCGCACATCGAAAATATGTGGGTGATAAATCTGCCCAAAAACAGGAAGGGGGCTGGCGTCTCCTTTTCGGCCCCATCACACATCAACACACCCCATCTTGCCTCCCCTGATGTCTCCCCTACCTCTCCGTCTGCACACAGTAATTGAAAACCATTTCCACATATCACTTAGTCACAACAAAATTTTTTTTTTTTTTTTTTTTTTTTCTTAACCAGCGGCACTTGGGCTTTCAGCCCTTCGGCCCAATGACATGTCATTGCGAGGCTGGGGAACCTGAGGACTTTCCTTCCAACCCGGTCAGGAGCGAAGCTTCTTCCCATCCACAGAGGGTTTATCACAGGAGCCGTTCAGGTTATTCAGTCAAATTTCCGGCCGTAAACATTTCTTCAAACGCCGACGCCCGGGTTTGAACCATGAACACCTGGTCACCAGTACAACGCCGTAGCCATTACACCAGCGCGGCTCCCAAGTCGCAACAAAATAAAGAGTAACATCACTTAGTCGCAACAAAATAAAGATTAACATATCACTTAGTCGCAACAAAATAAAGATTAACATATCACTCAGTCGCAACAAAATAAAGAGTAACATATCACTTATTCGCAACAAAATAAAGAGTAACATATCACTTAGCCGCAACAAAATAAAGAGTAACATATCGCTTAGTCACAACAAAATAAAGAGTAACATATCGCTTAGTCGCAACAAAATAAAGAGTAACATCACTTAGTCGCAACAAAATAAAGATTAACATATCACTTAGTCGCAACAAAATAAAGAGTAACATATCACTTAGTCGCAACAAAATAAAGAGTAACATATCACTTAGTCGCAACAAAATAAAGAGTAACATATCACTTAGTCGCAACAAAATAAAGAGTAACATATCACTTAGCTGCAACAAAATAAAGAGTAACATATCATTTAGTCGCAACAAAATAAAGAGTAACATATCACTTAGTCACAACAAAATAAAGAGTAACATATCACTTAGTCGCAACAAAATAAAGAGTAACATATCACTTAGTCGCAACAAAATAAAGAGTAACATATCACTTAGTCGCAACAAAATAAAGAGTAACATATCACTTAGTCGCAACAAAATAAAGAGTAACATATCACTTAATTGCAACAAAATAAAGAGTAACATATCACTTAGTCGCAACAAAATAAAGAGTAACATATCACTTAGTCGCAACAAAATAAAGAGTAACATATCACTTGTTCGCAACAAAATAAAGAGTAACATATAACATGGTCGCAACAAAATAAAGAGTAACATATCACTTGGTCGCAACAAAATAAAGAGTAACATATCACTTGGTCGCAACAAAATAAAGAGTAACATATCACTTAGTCGCAACAAAATAAAGAGTAACATATCACTTGGCTACAACAAAATAAAGAGTAACATATCACTTAGCTGCAACAAAATAAAGAGTAACATATCACTTAGCCGCAACAAAATAAAGAGTAACATATCACTTAGCCGCAACAAAATAAAGAGTAACATATCACTTAGCCGCAACAAAATAAAGAGTAACATATCACTTAGCGACAACAAAGTAAAGAGTAACATATCACTTAGTCGCAACATAATAAAGAGTAACATATCACTTCGTCGCAACAAAATAAAGAGTAACATATCACTTAGCCGCAACAAAATAAAGAGTAACATATCACTTAGCTGCAACAATATAAAGAGTAACATATCACTTAGTCACAACAAAATAAAGAGTAACATATCACTTAGTCGCAACAAAATAAAGAGTAACATATCACTTAGTCGCAACAAAATAAAGAGTAACATATCACTTAGTCGCAACAAAATAAAGAGTAACATATCACTTAGTCGCAACAAAATAAAGAGTAACATATCAATTAGTCGCAACAAAATAAAGAGTAACGTATCACTTAGCCGCAACAAAATAAAGAGTAACATATCACTTTGCAGCAACAAAATAAAGAGTAACATATCACTTAGCCGCAACAAAATAAAGAGTAACCATAAAGCTTAACAGCAACAAAATGAAGAGTAACAAATCACTTAGCCGCAACAAAATAAAGAATAACATATCACTTAGCCGCAACAAAATAAAGAGTAACATATCACTTAGCTGCAACAAAATGAAGAGTAACATATCACTTAGCCGCAACAAGATAGAGTAAACATATCGCTTAGCCGCAACAAAATAAAGAGTAACATATCACTTAGTCGCAACAAAATAAAGAGTAACGTATCACTGATGCGTGATGCCATATGATGATGGATGGTATCCGCATGTCTGGTTTTGTGTAGTGTGCAGATGTGTTCAGTCAAAACAATGTTCATACAAAAATAACAGGGCAATCCACATAGGACGTCAGTAAACTCACGACGTATAAAGTCAATGATTCTTGAAACAGCCGTTGACGTTTTTCTTCATTATTTATTGTGGACGCCACAGTGACAAAATGGTTACGCGAATATGTAGGCACATCAAACAGTCATTATCACAGCAACATTCAATACAGCAATAGACGGTAGACAGCATTACAATGATGAGTCAGATGCATGTTATATTTCATAGTGCTGTAAATGTAGTCAGGTGAAAAAACTCCATCCCTTTCTATAACAGCCAGGAGATAACCAGATATATGAGATCAGTTCACTCTCCTTAGTCTGACTTCAGCAAGACAGACACGTCTGCCGAAGTATAAATAATGTCCTCAAAAATATCCTCTAGATAATAAAGGTTTTTCAAACCTAGTTCATTTAACAAAGTAGCAAGTAATGGTCCTTGGAACCTGCATCAACCGATGCAGCACAATACAGCGACATGTGAGCTAGGAAAACATCTCGTGACGACGACTTTCGAAGACAGGCGATGAACCAGAAATCGTTCACGACCAAAAATCGATAGAGTTAATGAAAATGTTAATTTACCTTGCCTTCCGGAAATACACAGAAATATTATGCCTCCCGGCATGTGCAAATACACTAGAGGTATTATCTCGAATAAACGAAATATCCATAAGAGGACTCTCACATTCCTGACAGAACAAAAAAATAGCGGAGATCCCCTCTTCAACGAGGCATCTCTTTCGCCATTCCAAATCGCTCACTCCACTAGTGGTGGGCGGAAACCGATCGACCAAGAAGCAAGACAAGTCATGCGCAGTCCAGCGCAAAATGACCACAGCTCAAACTTAACTGCATTCGATACCAACGCGAGAAGACAAATGCTTACCGAGAAAAGTGACTATAAATTTCAAGCAGTTGTTGCCCTTGCGTTATAAAATAGATATTGAAATAAAACGATGTTGCGAGAATTTATCACGCAACATATCACCACCTCCTCCCGATAAAAAAAAAATGTGGAACATATTTTTTTTTCAATATCAAAGAGCATGCGATAAGCGGCTCAAAACGCACGAATTATGCGCTGATAATTAACTAAATTGCCAAACAATAGGCTAATTATAGAGTGTCTGGTGAGGATATACCTCAACAGAAAAATAAATATGTCTCAAAAAATATTCACATCGGGGAGGTGTCACCAACACACATCACGTTAGCATGTAAACACAATATACGTATGCAAGTTACTATAATCATCATTAAACAGCATACTCTAATATTGTCTTTAAAAATGGATGTACAAATCTGATAGGAAAATTTAAATAGTACATTCTTTGACATGTAATGACATAAGTACATAGTAAAGTTAAACTACATGACGATCCAGGACATATGCTCTGGTATTCCGAGGGTAAGTACACAATCTAGAACTCGTCATGCTTGATACTAGTAAGGTAAGTCCTCAGCTCAACAATGACATTCTGAGAAAGTACAAGCAATATAATGCTAATTAATAACTAATATGCTTCATAAGGTACAATACATTATTAATAATTGTGGCTGTTTAGTAAACTAACGGCCCTTATATTAACTACTCAGTCCTCCTCTATCATCTTAAAAAACGAACAGAAGAAGATGACAACAAAGCACGATAGTGTGTACATATAAAGTAAGTACAGATGTGCTAATCTATTGTAGAAATATAGGTGTGTTATGACTCTGTAATATATGGAAATATAGGACAGAAGTATTAGTTGGAGTCATGTGGGCATCTAGACAAAATGTCAGCCATCACATTATCCGCACCACGGATAGCTCGTACCGTGAAGTGAAAAGGTTGAAGAGCTATAGCATATCGGTGGATCTCGAACTCTTCAAATTCTTAGTCTGAATAGCTGTAAGAGCTTTCTGATCAGTCTCTAGAATGAAATGTGCGCCCAGGAGGAATCTTTGTAGTTTTAGAATTGACCAAACCATCGCTAACAACTCACGGTCTAAAACCGAGTAGTTCCTCTCTGCCGCATTTAGTTTTCTAGAAATGTACATAACAGGATGCAGAGTATTTGCATATTCTTGCATCAGTGCTGCTCCAATCCCAGTGGATGAAGCATCACTCCGAAGAACAAAAGTCCTATCAAGAGTAGGTAATCTTAAGATGGGAGGAGAAGAAAATATATTCTTGATTTGGTCTAGTGAAGATTGGCATTCTTCAGACCAACGGACCAGATTAGGCGAACCTTTCTTCAACAATGTTGATAGAGGTGCCATGATCGAAGATAAATTTGGAATAAATCTCCCATAAAATTGAATTAAACCTAAGAGACTCCTAACTTGTTTCTTCGTTTTAGGAACAGAGATGTTCAGTATTTTGGAAGTATTGTGGTCTTCTGTCTTCAAGAGACCATGACCAACACGATGACCCAGGAAAGAGATTTCACCAAAACCAACAAAAGCTTTAGAAGGTTTTGCTGTCAAATTATTCTCACGTAGAGTGGACAGTAAGTCATATAACCCTAAATAGTGATCTTCCCAGGTATCACTGAAGAGACAGATGTCATCTAAGTATGCGATGACATCCGAACGATGTGACAGAATTCGACGCATCATGCGAACGAAAGTGGCAGGGGCGTTCATGAGACCAAAAGGCATAACATTCCATTGAAATAGACCCCTAGGTGTAGAAAAAGCAGTAAGAGGTTTGGCATGCTCTGCTAAAGGCACTTGCCAATAACCTTTAGACAAGTCAAGTTTAGTGAAGAATCTAGAATTAGAAAGTCTAATCAGTAGATCTTCTAACAAAGGCATCGGTTCAGCGTCGAACTTTGTGATCTGATTCAATTTGCGATAATCAACGCAAATTCGTATGTTCTTATCCTTCTTCCGGACAATAACCATGGAAGAAGAATATGGTGAAGTCGATGGTTCAATTATATTTAATTGAATCATTTCATCCAATTCCTTTTCCACTTGCGACTGAAAGTGTATAGGAATAGAATACGGCCTAACCCTAATTGGATTATTGTCGGTAAGAATTATGTCATGTTCTATGACATCTGTGTGTCCAGGAATGTCAGTGAGAACATCCTGAAATGTTTGTAACATCGACAAGTCTCGTCGATGTTCGTCACCAGAAAGATTAGGAGAAACAGAAACGTTTTTCCAAGATTCCGTGGAATGTAATGGAACCACTGGAAGGGGAAGGTTGACATCAGAGAAGGTAGCTTCCTCATCCTGAATGACAGACAGGGATGAATAATGACCGTGAGGTGCAGGAGCATCATCCGTTGCCTGGAAAATAGGCAGCAAATAGTCCGGACGTTCGTGAAATTCCGAAAGCATGTTTATGTGGAAAGTTTTATGCTTTCCATCAATATCGACCACATAGTCAACATCGGAAATCCGAGAGACTATTGCATACGGACCTTTCCATGCAATAAGAAGTCTATTTTCCCTACTGGGGAGTAGGACGAATGCTTTGTCACCTGGACAAAGTTGTCGTAGACATCTATTCTTGTTAGCAAACTGCCTTGCCTTCTCTTTAGCAATTTCTGATGAAGCAGTTGCTAGCTTACATGCCTCAATGATCTTTTGTCTAAGAGCAATGACATACTCATATGAGGATTGAGTTTCATCGCTAATATCATCGGCAGTGATGAGATCGTGTAATAAAGACATAGGGCCGCGTGGACGCGCGCCCAAGACAAGTTCGAAGGGAGAAAATCCTGTGTGTTCATTAGGGACTTCTCTATAGGCAAAGAGAGCCGCGGGTAAAACCCTGTCCCAATCTTGAGGATGATCTTCAGTTATCTTACCAAGCAAAGTCTTGAGCGTTCTATTCAGACGCTCAACTAACCCATTAGACATAGGATGGTAGATACTACTGAGAGATCGTTCAATATGTAAGGTAGACATTACCTGTGACATAGTGTCCAGATATGAGTTGAGTGCCATGGTCTGACAATATTTCTCTGGGGAACCCCAAGCGAGAAAATATCAACCAAAGAGCATCTGCGATATCTGTAGTAGATATGCTCTTAAGAGGAATAGCCTCTGGCCAACGTGTGCACATATCGACACATGTAAGGATAAACTGATGTCCTCTGGCCGACTTGACCTTAAAAGGGCCAATAATATCTATGGCCATTTTCTGAAAAACGGCCGAATAGGAATGTCAGCAGCCTGGATAGGCGCAGCATGTCGTGGTCCTCTAGATTTGACCTCCTGACATACCTTGCATGATCGGCAGTAAATACGAATGTCCTTATTGACAAAAGGCCAAAAGAAAGCCGCAAGGACTCTCGACTTCGTACGGGCAAAACCCATATGTCCAGCACATTGCGAGTCATGAGCATGTTGTAATATTTGGACTCTCATGCTCTTGGGAACAAGAATTTGCGAATGTGCCGACGTAGTCGAATCTTGTACCATACGTACAAGTACGCCGTTTCTCATTGCAATCCAAGATTTCCTATTTGTATCCTGATTCGGATCACCTTTCTTCGCAAGAACGAAGAATTTTTTTAAAGAAGGATCTTCTTCTTGCAATTTTATGAAAGAGTCACGAGTGATTACTAAGTGACTATCTTGGCTATCAACTTCATTATCACTATTCAGTGAAGTTTCGGGTGTTTGTAGAGCTTGTGCTCTTGTAACTACTGCATTTGTAGCTTGCATGTTATTATCTTCCCAAGCAGCAATCTGCTGTGGGGTACACTCCCTAACTCCGTGAATACGACCAATAATAAGGTCCGCAATAGGATTAGGTAAGAGACAAGCATGCACATCTCCAGTAAAGAAAGGAGTGGCAATGCGAATTACAGCAGTAGGATATTTTTCTAGAGTGCCGCCAAATGTGACACATTTAATAACCCTTCCTGTAGCACAAGATGGATCTACAAGCGATTGTCTAACACCAATAGTGGTGCATCCGGAATCGAAAAGTAGTGAGACCGGAGTATCATTAACAAGACCCTTATGTAGAATTAAAGAACCCCTCCCGTCATGCGCAACAGCAGCAGGAAGAGCGGGAAGTGGGTGACCACAAATCAAAGTAGTTATGGTACCCGGTTCGAATAAAGTACTGCATTGGGGGCATTTGTTTGCTCTCTCAAAGTCAAAAGCAGAACCAGTGACAGCGTCAAAGTTTTTACTATCAACAACATGATTACAGGCTCCCTCAGTTTCCTGTTGTACAGCATTAGCCTGCTGATATCTCTTTTTTTTGTGTTGAGATCTACCCCGACTATTATTACCTCTGAAGTTATCAAAGTTATTATTATCTCTGCAGTTATTATTGTCTCTATTGTAATTGTTATCCTGGTTCGAATTCCAGTTTCCACGATTACTATCATGTTCACATTGATGCGAACATCTATTTGTTTGGTTCTGAGGTCTTCGGCAGGAATAACCTCTATTACCATATCCTCTTTTGAAATGCTTATAATTATTAGGGTGATAGTAACGAGTACTATCAGGTTGTCTCCAATTCTTCGAAGAAGAATCACCATGAAATTGATTTCCATGATTTTGACAGAAATTACCGCTACTCTTTCTATCAAAATTTTGTTGGAATCTACGAGCAAAGTTTTGGCCATACGGAGCTGCCGAAGCAACTGGTAAACCTTCTTTCACCTTAGAGTTACCCATGGTTATGTGTGGGTGCGCAGTTACGTATTGGCAACAGAAATCTTCCATTTCTTTTATTGTTTTAGGTTTACGTTCATGAAGGAAAGCAAGGAAAGACTCATTGACAGACGACATGACTTTGTCTCTAAGTATTAAGTCCATAAGTCCTTCATAAGTTTTTTCCGTCTTAGATAGTTCAACCCATCGTGAGAAAGTAATGCGTATTCTTGCAATAAACTCGGAGAATTCAACTCCATTTTCAGGTAACATGTTTTTAAATTGTAGACGATAGCCGTCTTCGTTAAGCTGATATTTCTTTAACAGAGCGGCCCTGACAACCTCATAATTGTTCTTGTCAGGTTCATCCACCATATTTAATATACTTAGAGCTTTACCTGTCAGTATCCCTGATAACTGATAAACATATTTTGCTTTGTCTATGTTATGAGCTGTACATGCTTGTTCAAATCTGTCCAGATAGAACATTATGTCATCACTGGAAGGACTAAATGTTGGTAACTTAATCTTAAAAGTATCATTATTAGCCTTACCAGAAGATGAACCCTTGTTTGAATCATTACCATTACTCATGCTTGTCAATTTCAATTTTTCCAACTCTAAAGCTAAGACCTTTTCTTCATGTTCCATTTTTTGCTTTCTCTTTCCTCTCATCAGACTCTCTCTGTAATCTTCTTTCCTCAGCCTGAGCCTCTTTTTGAAGTCTTTCATTTTCAGCTTCTTTTTCAAGTCTTTTATTTTCAGCCTCTTTTTCAAGTCTTTTATTCTCAGCTTCTAGCTGGAGTTTTCTTTCCTCAGCTTCTGATTCCCTTTTTTGTTTTTCCATTTCCATTTGGAATCTCTTTTCATCCACCTGCATCTGCAGAAGCTTTAGTTCAGCTTCCATATGCAGTTTCTTTTGTTCAGCTTCCATTGCTTTATCATATCGAGCAGTTGCAAATTCTTCTAACTTATCACCAGTCTTCCCAAGCAATTTACCCTGCTCAATAAAGTGCTCAAATGTAGACATGATGAGTAATATATAAGTCCAAAACCTGAAATAATTAACTAATTTATTTCAAACCTAAGTGTAACAAGTCTTAATTAAGCACTTGTATATTCACATCACATTATATTATCCCAGTCTCTGTGGGAAACAAGTCTCCAATCAAAGAACTTGTATATGAAATATCAGCACTCAATTCTTGATCATAAGTGCACTTCTCATTCAATAGTGCACGACACTATTCATCATTCATTTATCATCAGTGTAGTAGTAACAGTGCATTAGCATAGCCCATTAACTAATTACTATAACTGTAAACAATGACTATGTAAACACATGCAGAATGTAAACATTGAAAATGTAAACAATACAAACAATGTAAACAATAACAATGTAAACAATAACAAAGATCAGCAACAATACAAAAACGTTCGCAGAAATCAACTAAAAATAAAGCAGAAATTAATGAAATATCACAAAAAATGTGACGATATCTGCGATAGAATTAAACAAAATACATGACACCACAGTGTATAAACAAAAATGTTGTATGAAACTAAATTATAGACAAGAGTAGGCTAACAAATACAAACAAATCAAAACAAAACTAAAGAATGCGAAATAATAACGAAAACAATATTAAAACATGTCATCACAGCTAACATAAATAGCAACAGAAGTCGCTTAGCAAATTCCAGTATTGGAAATTTGCAAACCTTACAGAAAACGCTCACAATAGACGACCTCTATGACGTGGCATAATCTAACGGAGACACCACCCAACCGAGAACCCCCTGAAATATAAACATATAAATATACAAATAACATATAAACATATAACATATAGAATGAGATGATACACAGAAGACTCAGCAGAAGTATAAGGGCACAGTTTACATACAAACAGGCCACTTAACTTATAGGCTTCCAATCGTAGAACAGCAGAAAAAACGGATGTCAATCAACGTCCTAAAGAGCGAAGCTCCAACGATGATGGCACATCTGAACTGCTTCCACTGCTAACACGATGGTACAAGAGCTTCTGAAATACTGTGTGTTGAGTTGTTTCGGCACTTGACCTTCTAATCCAAAAGTAAGTTGATGGAAATCGGTACTTGGCCTTCTTCAGAAAACAACCCGTTTCAACCGGCACTTGACCTTCACAAAAACGACAGCACTGGAACCTTGACAGCAGCAACTTGCTTGACTTGCGTAAAAGATAACAGCAGTCCGAGTTATCCGGCAACATGTAACAACGCCGGGTACTGTCAAATTCTTGTTTCCGTCAAAAAGTTGAAATTTTGACTTTTTACCGGGCAACGCCGAGTACTTTGAAAAATTTGAAGATGTTGACTGTATTGAAGAATGTTAATTTCTTGAAGGATGCTGATGAATTCTTGTTGAAAATGAAGTGGGTAAGGGACCCCGTGTTTGCTGGTACCAGAATCAAACCAGCTTATGGCCACCAAATGATGCGTGATGCCATATGATGATGGATGGTATCCGCATGTCTGGTTTTGTGTAGTGTGCAGATGTGTTCAGTCAAAACAATGTTCATACAAAAATAACAGGGCAATCCACATAGGACGTCAGTAAACTCACGACGTATAAAGTCAATGATTCTTGAAACAGCCGTTGACGTTTTTTCTTCATTATTTATTGTGGACGCCACAGTGACAAAATGGTTACGCGAATATGTAGGCACATCAAACAGTCATTATCACAGCAACATTCAATACAGCAATAGACGGTAGACAGCATTACAATGATGAGTCAGATGCATGTTATATTTCATAGTGCTGTAAATGTAGTCAGGTGAAAAAACTCCATCCTTTTCTATAACAGCCAGGAGATAACCAGATGTATGAGATCAGTTCACTCTCCTTAGTTTGACTTCAGCAAGACAGACACGTCTGCCGAAGTATAAATAATGTCCTCAAAAATATCCTCTAGATAATAAAGGTTTTTCAAACCTAGTTCATTTAACAAAGTAGCAAGTAATGGTCCTTGGAACCTGCATCAACCGATGCAGCACAATACAGCGACATGTGAGCTAGGAAAACATCTCGTGACGACGACTTTCGAAGACAGGCTATGAACCAGAAATCGTTCACGACCAAAAATCGATAGAGTTAATGAAAATGTTAATTTACCTTGCCTTCCAGAAATACACAGAAATATTATGCCTCCCGGCATGTGCAAATACACTAGAGGTATTATCTCGAATAAACGAAATATCCATAAGAGGACTCTCACATTCCTGACAGAACAAAAAAATAGCGGAGATCCCCTCTTCAACGAGGCATCTCTTTCGCCATTCCAAATCGCTCACTCCACTAGTGGTGGGCGGAAACCGATCGACCAAGAAGCAAGACAAGTCATGCGCAGTCCAGCGCAAAATGACCACAGCTCAAACTTAACTGCATTCGATACCAACGCGAGAAGACAAATGCTTACCGAGAAAAGTGACTATAAATTTCAAGCAGTTGTTGCCCTTGCGTTATAAAATAGATATTGAAATAAAACGATGTTGCGAGAATTTTATCACGCAACATATCACCACTTCCTCCCGATAAAAAAAAATGTGGAACATATTTTTTTTTTTCAATATCAAAGAGCATGCGATAAGCGGCTCAAAACGCACGAATTATGCGCTGATAATTAACTAAATTGCCAAACAATAGGCTAATTATAGAGTGTCTGGTGAGGATATACCTCAACAGAAAAATAAATATGTCTCAAAAAATATTCACATCGGGGAGGTGTCACCAACACACATCACGTTAGCATGTAAACACAATATACGTATGCAAGTTACTATAATCATCATTAAACAGCATACTCTAATATTGTCTTTAAAAATGGATGTACAAATCTGATAGGAAAATTTAAATAGTACATTCTTTGACATGTAATGACATAAGTACATAGTAAAGTTAAACTACATGACGATCCAGGACATATGCTCTGGTATTCCGAGGGTAAGTACACAATCTAGAACTCGTCATGCTTGATACTAGTAAGGTAAGTCCTCAGCTCAACAATGACATTCTGAGAAAGTACAAGCAATATAATGCTAATTAATAACTAATATGCTTCATAAGGTACAATACATTATTAATAATTGTGGCTGTTTAGTAAACTAACGGCCCTTATATTAACTACTCAGTCCTCCTCTATCATCTTAAAAAACGAACAGAAGAAGATGACAACAAAGCACGATAGTGTGTACATATAAAGTAAGTACAGATGTGCTAATCTATTGTAGAAATATAGGTGTGTTATGACTCTGTAATATATGGAAATATAGGACAGAAGTATTAGTTGGAGTCATGTGGGCATCTAGACAAAAATGTCAGCCATCACATTATCCGCACCACGGATAGCTCGTACCGTGAAGTGAAAAGGTTGAAGAGCTATAGCATATCGAGTGGATCTCGAACTCTTCAAACTCTTAGTCTGAATAGCTGTAAGAGCTTTCTGATCAGTCTCTAGAATGAAATGTGCGCCCAGGAGGAATCTTTGTAGTTTTAGAATTGACCAAACCATCGCTAACAACTCACGGTCTAAAAACCGAGTAGTTCCTCTCTGCCGCATTTAGTTTTTCTAGAAATGTACATAACAGGATGCAGAGTATTTGCATATTCTTGCATCAGTGCTGCTCCAATCCCAGTGGATGAAGCATCACTCCGAAGAACAAAAGTCCTATCAAGAGTAGGTAATCTTAAGATGGGAGGAGAAGAAAATATATTCTTGATTTGGTCTAGTGAAGATTGGCATTCTCCAGACCAACGGACCAGATTAGGCGAACCTTTCTTCAACAATGTTGATAGAGGTGCCATGATCGAAGATAAATTTGGAATAAATCTCCCATAAAATTGAATTAAACCTAAGAGACTCCTAACTTGTTTCTTCGTTTTTAGGAACAGAGATGTTCAGTATTTTGGAAGTATTGTGGTCTTCTGTCTTCAAGAGACCATGACCAACACGATGACCCAGGAAAGAGATTTCACCAAAACCAACAAAAGCTTTAGAAGGTTTTGCTGTCAAATTATTCTCACGTAGAGTGGACAGTAAGTCATATAACCCTAAATAGTGATCTTCCCAGGTATCACTGAAGAGACAGATGTCATCTAAGTATGCGATGACATCCGAACGATGTGACAGAATTCGACGCATCATGCGAACGAAAGTGGCAGGGGCGTTCATGAGACCAAAAGGCATAACATTCCATTGAAATAGACCCCTAGGTGTAGAAAAAGCAGTAAGAGGTTTGGCATGCTCTGCTAAAGGCACTTGCCAATAACCTTTAGACAAGTCAAGTTTAGTGAAGAATCTAGAATTAGAAAGTCTAATCAGTAGATCTTCTAACAAAGGCATCGGTTCAGCGTCGAACTTTGTGACCTGATTCAATTTGCGATAATCAACGCAAATTCGTATGTTCTTATCCTTCTTCCGGACAATAACCATGGAAGAAGAATATGGTGAAGTCGATGGTTCAATTATATTTAATTGAATCATTTCATCCAATTCCTTTTCCACTTGCGACTGAAAGTGTATAGGAATAGAATACGGCCTAACCCTAATTGGATTATTGTCGGTAAGAATTATGTCATGTTCTATGACATCTGTGTGTCCAGGAATGTCAGTGAGAACATCCTGAAATGTTTGTAACATCGACAAGTCTCGTCGATGTTCGTCACCAGAAAGATTGGAGAAACAGAAACGTTTTTCCAAGATTCCGTGGAATGTAATGGAACCACTGGAAGGGGAAGGTTGACATCAGAGAAGGTAGCTTCCTCATCCTGAATGACAGACAGGGATGAATAATGACCGTGAGGTGCAGGAGCATCATCCGTTGCCTGGAAAATAGGCAGCAAATAGTCCGGACGTTCGTGAAATTCCGAAAGCATGTTTATGTGGAAAGTTTTTATGCTTTCCATCAATATCGACCACATAGTCAACATCGGAAATCCGAGAGACTATTGCATACGGACCTTTCCATGCAATAAGAAGTCTATTTTCCCTACTGGGGAGTAGGACGAATGCTTTGTCACCTGGACAAAGTTGTCGTAGACATCTATTCTTGTTAGCAAACTGCCTTGCCTTCTCTTTAGCAATTTCTGATGAAGCAGTTGCTAGCTTACATGCCTCAATGATCTTTTGTCTAAGAGCAATGACATACTCATATGAGGATTGAGTTTCATCGCTAATATCATCGGCAGTGATGAGATCGTGTAATAAAGACATAGGGCCGCGTGGACGCGCGCCAAAGACAAGTTCGAAGGGAGAAAATCCTGTGTGTTCATTAGGGACTTCTCTATAGGCAAAGAGAGCCGCGGGTAAAACCCTGTCCCAATCTTGAGGATGATCTTCAGTTATCTTACCAAGCAAAGTCTTGAGCGTTCTATTCAGACGCTCAACTAACCCATTAGACATAGGATGGTAGATACTACTGAGAGATCGTTCAATATGTAAGGTAGACATTACCTGTGACATAGTGTCAGATATGAGTTGAGTGCCATGGTCTGACAATATTTTCTCTGGGGAACCCCAAGCGAGAAAATATCAACCAAAGAGCATCTGCGATATCTGTAGTAGATATGCTCTTAAGAGGAATAGCCTCTGGCCAACGTGTGCACATATCGACACATGTAAGGATAAACTGATGTCCTCTGGCCGACTTGACCTTAAAAGGGCCAATAATATCTATGGCCATTTTCTGAAACGGCCGAATAGGAATGTCAGCAGCCTGGATAGGCGCAGCATGTCGTGGTCCTCTAGATTTGACCTCCTGACATACCTTGCATGATCGGCAGTAAATACGAATGTCCTTATTGACAAAAGGCCAAAAGAAAGCCGCAAGGACTCTCGACTTCGTACGGGCAAAACCCATATGTCCAGCACATTGCGAGTCATGAGCATGTTGTAATATTTGGACTCTCATGCTCTTGGGAACAAGAATTTGCGAATGTGCCGACGTAGTCGAATCTTGTACCATACGTACAAGTACGCCGTTTCTCATTGCAATCCAAGATTTTCTATTTGTATCCTGATTCGGATCACCTTTCTTCGCAAGAACGAAGAATTTTTTTAAAGAAGGATCTTCTTCTTGCAATTTTATGAAAGAGTCACGAGTGATTACTAAGTGACTATCTTGGCTATCAACTTCATTATCACTATTCAGTGAAGTTTCGGGTGTTTGTAGAGCTTGTGCTCTTGTAACTACTGCATTTGTAGCTTGCATGTTATTATCTTCCCAAGCAGCAATCTGCTGTGGGGTACACTCCCTAACTCCGTGAATATGACCAATAATAAGGTCCGCAATAGGATTAGGTAAGAGACAAGCATGCACATCTCCAGTAAAGAAAGGAGTGGCAATGCGAATTACAGCAGTAGGATATTTTTCTAGAGTGCCGCCAAATGTGACACATTTAATAACCCTTCCTGTAGCACAAGATGGATCTACAAGCGATTGTCTAACACCAATAGTGGTGCATCCGGAATCGAAAAGTAGTGAGACCGGAGTATCATTAACAAGACCCTTATGTAGAATTAAAGAACCCCTCCCGTCATGCGCAACAGCAGCAGGAAGAGCGGGAAGTGGGTGACCACAAATCAAAGTAGTTATGGTACCCGGTTCGAATAAAGTACTGCATTGGGGGCATTTGTTTGCTCTCTCAAAGTCAAAAGCAGAACCAGTGACAGCGTCAAAGTTTTTACTATCAACAACATGATTACAGGCTCCCTCAGTTTCCTGTTGTACAGCATTAGCCTGCTGATATCTCTTTTTTTTGTGTTGAGATCTACCCCGACTATTATTACCTCTGAAGTTATCAAAGTTATTATTATCTCTGCAGTTATTATTGTCTCTATTGTAATGTTATCCTGGTTCGAATTCCAGTTTCCACGATTACTATCATGTTCACATTGATGCGAACATCTATTTGTTTGGTTCTGAGGTCTTCGGCAGGAATAACCTCTATTACCATATCCTCTTTTGAAATGCTTATAATTATTAGGGTGATAGTAACGAGTAATATCAGGTTGTCTCCAATTCTTCGAAGAAGAATCACCATGAAATTGATTTCCATGATTTTGACAGAAATTACCGCTACTCTTTCTATCAAAATTTTGTTGGAATCTACGAGCAAAGTTTTGGCCATACGGAGCTGCCGAAGCAACTGGTAAACCTTCTTTCACCTTAGAGTTACCCATGGTTATGTGTGGGTGCGCAGTTACGTATTGGCAACAGAAATCTTCCATTTCTTTTATTGTTTTAGGTTTACGTTCATGAAGGAAAGCAAGGAAAGACTCATTGACAGACGACATGACTTTGTCTCTAAGTATTAAGTCCATAAGTCCTTCATAAGTTTTTTCCGTCTTAGATAGTTCAACCCATCGTGAGAAAGTAATGCGTATTCTTGCAATAAACTCGGAGAATTCAACTCCATTTTCAGGTAACATGTTTTTAAATTGTAGACGATAGCCGTCTTCGTTAAGCTGATATTTCTTTAACAGAGCGGCCCTGACAACCTCATAATTGTTCTTGTCAGGTTCATCCACCATATTTAATATACTTAGAGCTTTACCTGTCAGTATCCCTGATAACTGATAAACATATTTTGCTTTGTCTATGTTATGAGCTGTACATGCTTGTTCAAATCTGTCCAGATAGAACATTATGTCATCACTGGAAGGACTAAATGTTGGTAACTTAATCTTAAAAGTATCATTATTAGCCTTACCAGAAGATGAACCCTTGTTTGAATCATTACCATTACTCATGCTTGTCAATTTCAATTTTTCCAACTCTAAAGCTAAGACCTTTTCTTCATGTTCCATTTTTGCTTTCTCTTTCCTCTCATCAGACTCTCTCTGTAATCTTCTTTCCTCAGCCTGAGCCTCTTTTTGAAGTCTTTCATTTTCAGCTTCTTTTTCAAGTCTTTTATTTTCAGCCTCTTTTTCAAGTCTTTTATTCTCAGCTTCTAGCTGGAGTTTTCTTTCCTCAGCTTCTGATTCCCTTTTTTGTTTTTCCATTTCCATTTGGAATCTCTTTTCATCCACCTGCATCTGCAGAAGCTTTAGTTCAGCTTCCATATGCAGTTTCTTTTGTTCAGCTTCCATTGCTTTATCATATCGAGCAGTTGCAAATTCTTCTAACTTATCACCAGTCTTCCCAAGCAATTTACCCTGCTCAATAAAGTGCTCAAATGTAGACATGATGAGTAATATATAAGTCCAAAACCTGAAATAATTAACTAATTTATTTCAAACCTAAGTGTAACAAGTCTTAATTAAGCACTTGTATATTCACATCACATTATATTATCCCAGTCTCTGTGGGAAACAAGTCTCCAATCAAAGAACTTGTATATGAAATATCAGCACTCAATTCTTGATCATAAGTGCACTTCTCATTCAATAGTGCACGACACTATTCATCATTCATTTATCATCAGTGTAGTAGTAACAGTGCATTAGCATAGCCCATTAACTAATTACTATAACTGTAAACAATGACTATGTAAACACATGCAGAATGTAAACATTGAAAATGTAAACAATACAAACAATGTAAACAATAACAATGTAAACAATAACAAAGATCAGCAACAATACAAAAACGTTCGCAGAAATCAACTAAAAATAAAGCAGAAATTAATGAAATATCACAAAAAATGTGACGATATCTGCGATAGAATTAAACAAAATACATGACACCACAGTGTATAAACAAAAATGTTGTATGAAACTAAATTATAGACAAGAGTAGGCTAACAAATACAAACAAATCAAAACAAAACTAAAGAATGCGAAATAATAACGAAAACAATATTAAAACATGTCATCACAGCTAACATAAATAGCAACAGAAGTCGCTTAGCAAATTCCAGTATTGGAAATTTGCAAACCTTACAGAAAACGCTCACAATAGACGACCTCTATGACGTGGCATAATCTAACGGAGACACCACCCAACCGAGAACCCGCTGAAATATAAACATATAAATATACAAATAACATATAAACATATAACACATAGAATGAGATGATACACAGAAGACTCAGCAGAAGTATAAGGGCACAGTTTACATACAAACAGGCCACTTAACTTATAGGCTTCAAATCGTAGAACAGCAGAAAAAACGGATGTCAATCAACGTCCTAAAGAGCGAAGCTCCAACGATGATGGCACATCTGAACTGCTTCCACTGCTAACACGATGGTACAAGAGCTTCTGAAATACTGTGTGTTGAGTTGTTTCGGCACTTGACCTTCTAATCCAAAAGTAAGTTGATGGAAATCGGTACTTGGCCTTCTTCAGAAAACAACCCGTTTCAACCGGCACTTGACCTTCACAAAAACGACAGCACTGGAACCTTGACAGCAGCAACTTGCTTGACTTGCGTAAAAGATAACAGCAGTCCGAGTTATCCGGCAACATGTAACAACGCCGGGTACTGTCAAAATCTTGTTTCCGTCAAAAAGTTGAAATTTTGACTTTTACCGGGCAACGCCGAGTACTTTGAAAATTTTGAAGATGTTGACTGTATTGAAGAATGTTAATTTCTTGAAGGATGCTGATGAATTCTTGTTGAAAATGAAGTGGGTAAGGGACCCCGTGTTTGCTGGTACCAGAATCAAACCAGCTTATGGCCACCAAATGATGCGTGATGCCATATGATGATGGATGGTATCCGCATGTCTGGTTTTGTGTAGTGTGCAGATGTGTTCAGTCAAAACAATGTTCATACAAAAATAACAGGGCAATCCACATAGGACGTCAGTAAACTCACGACGTATAAAGTCAATGATTCTTGAAACAGCCGTTGACGTTTTTCTTCATTATTTATTGTGGACGCCACAGTGACAAAATGGTTACGCGAATATGTAGGCACATCAAACAGTCATTATCACAGCAACATTCAATACAGCAATAGACGGTAGACAGCATTACAATGATGAGTCAGATGCATGTTATATTTCATAGTGCTGTAAATGTAGTCAGGTGAAAAAACTCCATCCTTTTCTATAACAGCCAGGAGATAACCAGATATATGAGATCAGTTCACTCTCCTTAGTCTGACTTCAGCAAGACAGACACGTCTGCCGAAGTATAAATAATGTCCTCAAAAATATCCTCTAGATAATAAAGGTTTTTCAAACCTAGTTCATTTAACAAAGTAGCAAGTAATGGTCCTTGGAACCTGCATCAACCGATGCAGCTCAATACAGCGACATGTGAGCTAGGAAAACATCTCGTGACGACGACTTTCGAAGACAGGCGATGAACCAGAAATCGTTCACGACCAAAAATCGATAGAGTTAATGAAAATGTTAATTTACCTTGCCTTCCGGAAATACACAGAAATATTATGCCTCCCGGCATGTGCAAATACACTAGAGGTATTATCTCGAATAAACGAAATATCCATAAGAGGACTCTCACATTCCTGACAGAACAAAAAAATAGCGGAGATCCCCTCTTCAACGAGGCATCTCTTTCGCCATTCCAAATCGCTCACTCCACTAGTGGTGGGCGGAAACCGATCGACCAAGAAGCAAGACAAGTCATGCGCAGTCCAGCGCAAAATGACCACAGCTCAAACTTAACTGCATTCGATACCAACGCGAGAAGACAAATGCTTACCGAGAAAAGTGACTATAAATTTCAAGCAGTTGTTGCCCTTGCGTTATAAAATAGATATTGAAATAAAACGATGTTGCGAGAATTTATCACGCAACAATCACTTAGCCGCAACAAAATAAAGAGTAACATATCACTTAGCCGCAACAAAATGAAGAGTAACATATCACTTAGCCGCAACAAAATAAAGAGTAACATATCACTTTGCAGCAACAAAATAAAGAGTAACATATCACTTAGCCGCAACAAAATCAAGAGTAAACATATAGCTTAGCCGCAACAAAATGAAGAGTAACAAATCACTTAGCCGCAACAAAATAAAGAATAACATATCACTTAGCCGCAACAAAATAAAGAGTAACATATCACTTAGCCGCAACAAAATAAAGAGTAACATATCACTTAGCCGCAACAAGATAGAGTAAACATATCGCTTAGCCGCAACAAAATGAAGAGTAACATATCGCTTAGCCGCAACAAAAATTAAGAGTACTGTAACAAATCGCTTAGCCGCAACAAAATGAAGGGAGATAATGAGGAAATCCAGAAGAAAACTTTGCAAAACAATGTTAACGATGTAAACAATCAAAGTGAACTATATTTTAGAATGTCGTATCTTAGAGTGTCGCCCTCTATATCTCCAAGCGTCGAGATGCTGTTCAGCAAACTTTATACTGTTTAATTAACCTCATTCTGTCACAGCCCTAGGGTCCAGGTCTGACCTACTTCCGTCACATTTATAGTCCAGTCTTCTTTCTCGATAATTTTCCTTGTTCCCTCTCCCCCGAAGCGGTTGCTACTCGCTTATATTATTAATTACTAGCTATTTGAATCCTTTCGATCTCAAGACATTTTGTTCGGGAAACATGATTTATGGCTGAGCTAACTTGGTACGTCTCTGGGGTATGTAACAGGATATCTGCTAAAACATTTACAATGTTTATGAAGATAACCATCTGTCGTGGAAAAGAAACAGCGCTGACTGTTTTACAAAATGGGTTGTTGTTGTTGTTTCTTTGAGCAGTTGCGCTGCCTGGATAAGATGAATGTACGCGGAAAGTCATAGATAATATAATTACTGTACGTTTGCTAAATGGGCTTGAGACACTGGCGCCATGTAGTTATTTCCCTGGGGGTCGGCGAAGAGGCCAAATAAGACTAAAGCTCCCTAAGACATGTTGTAAGAAGCAGATTAATATGAAATTGTGAATGAAATTGGTAACTTCATCATATAAGAGCATACGCATTCAACAGACCTATGCCATGTGATTATGTCACGTGCAATCCACTTACTTAGTCGTTCCTCTTCTACCCTGAGGTGTAGAAGTTTGGAAGAGAGTGCGCCACACTATCCTATCGGCTGCCTTCCTCCTGGCCTGGTTCCATTCTAGTCCTCGGTCCTTCAGAGATTGTCTAATGTTGTCCTCCCAGCGGACTCATGGTCGTTCCTGGTTCTTAGCCTCCCAAACCTGCCGTGGCAGCCGATTTACTCCCATTCTGCAGACATGACCAAACCATCTTACAATCAACTCAAGGTGTTTAAATGTCTTCCATTTTTCTTTCTGTCTCCAGCTATCTTCTCTGTGTTTGTTTTTTTCAATCTATCCCTGTTTCTTTTACCATGTTGATTTCACAACGAGGGCTGTCTGGCAATGTTATCAACAGGCTTCTTCAATGTGTGTCTTATCCATCTCCAGCTTCTTCGTCTTATCTCTTGTTCCAGTGGTATTTGGCTGGTTCTTCATCAGTTCCACTTTGGTGACGTTGTTGTACAATCTCAATCCTTCTATTCTACACAAGCATCCTTTTATGAAAGTTTGTAATTTCATGGTTATTGTTTTTTGTCGTTTTCCCTGTCTTAGTGTCATATTAGTTTTGTATTGCTGCTAGCCACATTTTTTTTTTAATAAAAGAAGAGTTAATAATTTCATCAGACATGTCAGGGTCCTTTGTGCTACACTGATTGAGAATACCTGGTCTAGACAGTGTCAAGGGAGATAATATCAAAGCCCACGGAAATGAACGCTGTTGGGATCGCCAGACGCTATTTGGGGGAGGGGGGTGCGTTCTGGACTTCATTGTGTACACGGGAAAAAGTGCCTAATTTAAACATCTTTTTGACATGTTCGATTTTCCTCCCATATCTCCCACCCCCCCCCCCCCCCACCGACCCCCCCACCCACAACCCCCCCCACACCCCCCCCCCCCCCCCCCCCCCTTTTGTGTCTCATGTTTCTTAGGCTATTTCACGGGCCTCCAATTTTCTTTTGCGACAAAAATTAACAATAACTGCAGAATATGCGTCTCTGAAGAGACAATTAAAAAGAAAGAACAGGTTTACTGATCCGTTAGGTAATCCGGAAAACGTGATTACTATAAGGTTCTGGATGGGGCTGGTACCTGGAATGACTTGATGTTATGTATAAATCATTTATTAGATTATTACTTTTATCATGTAACTGTCTGTCTTACAAAGTCGTAACAATTAAAACAGGTACACAATCAAGGACCGTCCGACTGGCAAAATAATTAGAACTCCTGCCTTTTGCGGCACAGTTACCATGTTCCTAGTTCAAAACCTTTTATCGTCATGTTCTAGTCTACCTAGCAGTAAGTTGGTACCTGACTCTGCTCTTTGGTTTGGGAAGGCAAAGGCAACGAGGAAGGGAACTGGCCACCCATCTAATAAAGTTGGACTTACAGTGATGTGTCTAATACTTCCATCCCCAACGGCAATATTTTCATATGGGATTACTGTCGCTTCTACTTACAAGTTCAAGGCTCGTTGTTTTGCTGTACTGCAAAATTTCAACTCATTTTCTACAATGTGTTTCGTTTAAAAGGTTCATCTCGTTTTGGAGAGGCGCGCTCCGTTAAATCTCTGCACAATGTCAATCGGTTATATCCGGACACATATCAAGCTAAAAAATAGGTTACGTTCCGGAAAATCTTTTGGTATTTAAAAACGTGTCGTTAAAGGCGACTAAAGTTGTATTTTACTCTCTAGAATAGCACACGATTTTCTGCGTCATATCACTGAATGTTTTATCTCCCGCTAAGCTATTATTACGAGCGTAGTTATGTAACAGCGGGAAAATATCGCAGACGAGACGCTGTACTTGAGAGCCAGACAAGAAAGGTCGACAAACTAGGTCGGAAGAAAATATGTCTGGCAGAGTTGTGATTTGTGGAACCTGCCTTTACTGCTGCCCGCCGTGTACTTATATAAATTTCAGTCAGTGTAGAAGAGAAAGTTCCAGAAATATCTGAACAAGGCCAACAGAAAAGAGTGGATGACATTTAGAACATTCATTCATCATCCTACAACTGCCCAAGAAGCAAATGCCTTCATCAAACATATGCCAAGTGGGCCTGTTCCATGCCATCAGCTCAAGGTCGTTCCACGTCTTCATCAGCCGTCTTTATAGCTGTTCAATCCTTTTGGGCCTCAGCTAAATGATTCTCTTAGAATCATTTTATTTCATTATCAGCCGTCACTACATCTGTTCAACTTGCCTCAGCTAAATGATTCTCTTAGGACTATTTTATTTCATTATCAGCCGTCATTACATCTGTTCAACTTGCCTCAGCTAAATGATTCACTTAGCACCATTTTATTTCATTACACTAGTCAACAAATTTTCAAAAGTTACTTGTACCAGAAATTAAATATACCATTTCTTATTGATTTTGACATGCTGATTTCAAATATCATAATTAAATTCACCAATTGGCTCTGGGTTTTTTTTTTAATGATGCATTTACATTACAGTAATACAAATAATGTATGCTTGTTTAATTCTCTGGGGTGAACAGCTAGTCTTTCTACTTTAGCCTTATATAAATCGTGGTTACATACTCAATTATATGATACAAAAAATAAAAACATTATTTAAAGTTCACATATCATGTTTTAAAAAGGCACATTTGAACCCATTCCGTCATTATTCAGTCGCTGTTCGAGTTCTCTTTGCTTGTTTCTTGTAGTCAATCGATGAGGTGTCTCTTGTTGTCGCATGAAAATATAATTAATAGTAGATAAAGCTTGACAGCTGTATATGTTGAGGAACAATAGTGCACACGGAAGTGTGATAGTTGTCGTAGATTTCCGATAGGAGAATTAAGACTAGGTTTGGTCCCTTCTGAATAGGTTTGAATAGGTGATAGACTCAGTGAGAGTTAGTGAAAGGTAATAGAATTTCCACACACGTGAGATGATAGATTTGATATAGTGGCTGTCTCTGAAAGCGAAAAGAATTCTTCTCTCTCTCACCTATCTTCTACAACAGTTGTTACAGCGTCAGACAGACTACACCAATATACATATTACGTATATTTCTATCACTCACAGGCACGCACATACACGTGACGACAGGTAAACACACAGACGTGGGAAAACTATAACAATGATATATATATATTATCTAGAACGAGCTGACCAAACACGATTATTAAGTTCAAGAGCGATTTTATTATCAGGAAAAATCGGCTCACAACATCAAAGAAAGTACATCAAGGAAAATACATATACACATAGTCATAAAAAAATCCAGGAAATGTTGCAAGGATGATAGCCCCGTTATGGTGTTAACTCTAGGTTTAGCCCGGCCCCGTTAAGAGAACAGATGATGGCGCCAGAGTCACAGATACATAGGGTTTGAGTCTAAGAGTTTTTCTTTGTTTTATCTCGTAATTATATGCACAGAGTTTGAAAAAAATCTGATTTAACCTAAGACAAAAACACAAGAACTCTAGCCTTAGCAACAAATTATGCAGATTGAAAAAAACAAATAGGACAGCAACAGGGTGTCAAAGATATAATAGTGAAAAAATATCACTCAAACCAGCGTACACTCATTCATTCCGCCATGGCTTCTCACACTAGTACTCACGACTTTGCTTGCTGCCTCTTGGAACACATTGATTTTAGATTTTCACACAGACTCAAAAAATGCAGTCTACTGCCAAGAAGTCCCCAGTTCCAAAAGACCTGTTTAACTTGGAGTCTCCGGGAACGACTACTTGGGTATGCAAATTTGTTCAAATGTCTGATTAAGTCACCTAACAATTATTCCAGGCGCGGGAGTTAGCAGAGCACAGTGTCAATAGCGTAGGTTTCTAAAAAAAATGATGAATGTCAGGTCGGTGCCTTCCCTCAGTATAGGATTCACTTTAGTCACACCACAGATTTGTCCACAAGATATAATCTAGTCGGGAAATGATTGTTAATATTCACGCCACCAGGCAGCAAATTATATAGAGTTTCTAGAAGAAATTAAGTGCTGGCTCCAAGGTCCAGTATTTATCATTACAGTCTTTGAAAACCCGTTATAGGGATATTAGTATTTCTGTCTAACTTGCACCGTCAGATCAGTGTTACTTGAGAAAACCCACGTGGTTCAAAATAAGGACTGTCTATTTCTTCACAAGTATGGAAACTACTACTAGGTGCTGGTAAAGTTAGGGTCACCCCAAAACTTTCACTGTGTGGAGGAAAAATAACACATATAATATAATAAACAGAATCTGAACTGGTTATAACTTACATTTAAACTTGCAAGCAGAGAGCTTTGCTTATCATTTAAACTTCCCGTGACGTAAGTTATATTTAAAAATCAGCATTCCTCATAAATTAGGAACACGTGCGTATCCCGTCATCATTCATGAGGCTGGATTCTAGAGTTTATACGTTAGTTTAGAAAAATACACTCGACTGAGTATTAGCAGTTAAATTAAATTTATAAATAGCTACAATTGCCGTTATAAGCTAGAAATTTTAATTTTTAGTCTGCTTTCCACTGAATGCTTCCCTAGAAAATATAATAGCCTACCACTTTATTTCTCTTCTGCGCTAAAGAAATAGATTAAAATGAATTAAGCGATTTAACACTTTAACACTCACAAAATCTATATATCTATCATATTAATTACCTCAACCACAGAATTACAGGTAGTCGCACAACTTAAGAATAAAAATGCTGAAAATATTTCTGGAAGTCTAGAAGTTCGACAAATTGCCGAAACAAACTGAGATCTTCGCTAACAGCTATTCTGTTTTCGAGCGACCTATCTACTGTGGAGTCTATGAGCGAGAATGAAATTAAAGTTTCAAACTTGGCCAATATCTTAAAATCAGACAAAGGGCCCAAACTATTTCGCCAAGCGAAATTATCTCCCCTACTCCCAACATTTACGTCCGCTTAACGCGTGTCGTAACTGTCACCTACTGACCACGATGTACGCGTGTCAGTTTCAAATCCCAGACAGCCTGACTTCATTGCCCAAGTGAGCGCCGTGTCAGTTTTGGGATTTTCCAGCCAAATGTCTGGATACTGCCCGGTGCAGATGTAAAGTATCACACCTCACCGGGACTAATGCCGAGAAGAAGCTCGCGCGCTCGGTGAGAATGTAGACGATTTGCTACGTCCTGTGTTCAGCGAACCGACTTATCACGCCTTCTGACGCCCTGACATCTACGTAATATCGTCCTAGCGCGATTCTCAGTTTAAGAGAAAGGAAAACAGGTAAAGTTTGCGAATTATATGAAAATAATATTCGCAAAACGAATGGATGAAAAATACACAGGAAAAAAAAAGTACAGAGATATTAAAAGAGAGAGTTTATGTGAAAGAATAGGAAGAAGATGTAGGAAATTAAATGAATATAAACCCTACGTGACAGAGCCTCCCCCCTTTAAGATATGGAAGCACTCCATGTCTACGTTATGGAGTTTAATTTCCTATAACCGTAGCTTCGGGTGTCTGTCCTCTTCCCTCTCATCTTCCCCCTCCATCTCTGTCCAATTCCTACTCAAGTCCACTCCTCAAAGTTTCCTTCCCCTGGAATGTCTCATATGCGCGCTTGAAAGAGCGTCGCCGCTTCTGACATTTTTGAAAGATTTCCTGTGATAGCGGTGGAATATCCCTGCCACTATCGTCATCTTCGTCAGTTTTTGGCGATCGTCAGGAGATGGTCGGAGGTTGGCACTGGTTTTTCCAAGTATCTCTTTAAGAGATTTAAATGGAAAAACCTTCTCCTTTCCTTCAATAGAGATCTGGTAGTTAGCCTTAGAAATCTTTTTCAGGACGGTAAACGGCCCTTGCCATCCGATCTTCAGTTGGTTGTTCTCGGTAGGGAGCAACACCAAAACTTTCTCTCCTGCTTCCAGTTCTCTCTCTTCCGCGACTTTCCTGTATCGGTTAGCGTGCTTTGTGCGAGCTCGCTTAAAGTTAGTCGTTGCTAGGTCCCACCCTAGTTCAACCTTTCCTTTAAAACCGACACATATTTACTTGCTGAGACAACTGTCTCATCAGCCTTCTCGTCTGTCAGAGACTGAAGTAAGGCTTCAAGCGGGCCCTTAATGGGTCTGCCGAATAAGAGTGTAGCTGGCGGAAATCCTGTGGAAGTATGAGGAGATTCTCTGTAGCCAAATAATGCTGCAGGAATACAGAGATCCCAATCTTCAGGTTTCACTTGTGCCAGCTTACTTAGCATCATGGTGAGGTTTCCATTAGCACGTTCCACGAGCCCATTTCCCGCCGGAGTATATGGCTTAGTGTGGATGTGTTGGGTCCTCAAGATCTTAACGATCTCATCCATCAACAGGTTTCGGTATGGAGATCCATTATCCGTCAACACTTGCTGAGGGAATCCCAACCGAGTGAAAATCTGCACGAGGGCTTCTGCGACATGCTTGGCATCTGCGCATGTTAGCGGGATAGCTTCTGCCCATAAAGTGCATGTATCGACTAAGGTCAGGATGAACCTGTTCCTTCTTTTAGTCCTTTCGAAAGGCCCTAAAATGTCGATCACAACCCGTTCGAATGGTGTACCCACTATTGGCATTTCACCCAAAGAAACTGGGGGTGCCCGTTGCTTGGGTGGCACACGTTGGCACTGGGCACAGGATTTGACATATCTGATAATATCAGTATTTACTCCTGGCCACCAATAATGAGTGGTTATACGTTGGTTTGTGGCGTTCTGTCCCATATGTCCGCTAAAGGGAAGAGAGTGCCCCATCTCTAGGATTTGGCTTCTGTACTGTTTCGGTACTAGGAGCTGGTTGTAACCTTGGTCAGGCTTGCCCGTTCTCCGATAAAGTACGCCATCCTCAGAAAAAAATGTCCCCGTGCTGTTTGGGTTCCTTCGCCATGGGCAGTTTCCTAAAGCAGGGTGCCAAAGTAGGGTCCTTGTATTGCGCTTCTTTAAGTTCCATAGGTAACAAATTAGGCGCAGGCTCCCGTTCCTTCTTGGTTTGCCCTCTTGTAGTTACTGCTGCCACAATCGGCTCTTCCGGTTTCCCAATACACACGTATCTCCCGCCAAGTATGACTGGGTAGATGGGATCATCCATAACAGCCGCTTTGATCACACCTCTGACGAAATCAGAGTGGATCTCCACCAATGCGATGGGAAGCGCTGTAGGTGCCTCACTCTTACGAACTCCACAAAGTTGGACGGTCTCTGCTGTCTCTTGACCGGGTTTGACCAGGTTCCTGGCAACAATGCAATCATAAGAAAGCCCCGTGTCAAATAAGCAAGAAGTTTGAGAACCGTTCAATATAACAGAACCTCGCGTTGAGGGTGTATCCCCAACAGGTTGGGAATCACTGTCAATAATTCCGCCTTGCGAGACTGTCAATAAGCATCCGATGCGTTTAGGCTCGGTGTGCTCGGTCTGATCATATGTCCCGTGCTCAGGGGTTCTCCCTTTGCCACCTTGTCCTTTCTGGCTACGCTGCCATGTAGGGCGGTCGGGTTGATCAGACTGTTTGGGGTGGTTGGGGTACTTGTTCTTGTAGAACTTGGATTTTTCAGGAGGGGGGTTTTGAGGTCCAGTTTCTCTGTGGTTATGTCTTCAAGTTTTTCTGCCCCCTGCTCAGCGAGAAATCTCCGGGTATCAGCAGACAATGTGTTCTTTATTTGTTCTGTTAAAACAAATTCCTCAAGACCTTCGTAGGTAGAGGGGAGCTGCGAGAGCTCTAGGCACTTTGTCAGATAACCCTTTAGACGGGAAGAGAACTGGTGAAAAAGATTCAGAGAATTCGCTCCTTTCTGGCTGTTGCGAGAAACAGTTGCAAAAATTTGCGAGCGTTCAAATTCCAAATCGCTCCAGAACGCTTTCTTCTCCAACACATCGTA